>SWEM01000163.1:0-57050 GCA_019593585.1 Nitzschia palea | reverse complement strand
CCCCTCCCCGCCACACACACACACACAGACACGCTCGTTTTCGACTGTCACCGAATGACAAACTCCCAATACCACCTTCGGTACAATATTTGTAATCCCAAATGGCAAACCATCTGTGTGTGACTATGAGTGAACATGATGGAACAAAAAGCCTGGAGTCCTCTTCTGTTGCTAGCATGGTAAAACGAAAAGACCAGTTTTTAAAACGTTCACCGCCCCGACCTTCAAGTGGCAGAAAAGGCATTTCCTACGCGAACATCCTTCGGCTCGTCACTACTTTGCAGTTACAGAACTCAATGATACGGAAACCAACTGTCATAGTCAATTGAACTGGACTCAGGTTGTTCGAATATCTAGGAATGTCGTTCATTGCCCTCCCTTGATCTTGCATTGAAGTCTTGTTTTGCTTCGATCCATGAATAGTACTAGTTCATGAAACGTTGCCATCTTGTCCCTAATATAGACGGTTCATGCCAAACCTCATAGCTTTGCTCTACCAATTGCATCCTTCTTTGCTTTTTCCTAGGTTTTTAAATTCTTTTGTGTCATTCGGGTTCACAGTTGCATTCTTCTAGAGTCATCTGCGATTGTATCAGGCTGGATTCGATCACAGTTGTATGCACCACTGCCCTTCTAGATATCTGTTAGGGGGGTAAAATGGCAGCTATAACAGATTCCTTGTAGTCGCTCCAAAAACTCTGTCAACTTGATTGCTACTCACCACCGGTCCTGCACAAAACGATATATGCCTTGCTTGACTGTTGACTGGTACGCAACTCTCAACTGGCGGCTATAGTGGAGTACGGTAGGAAGCATCACATGCTGCAATTCCACCTTGAAACACTTGATCCCTTGCACACTACTGGTATCATGACAATGATCGCATGCACACAGGTAATACTTCAGTCGGATTTGGTGGTCTTGAATGCTTCTGAAGAATAAACAAAGAGCGCCATCACAGGCCATTACAAAATGCTACTAACGTACTAACTGTAAACGGTCCACCGGTAACCGGTACATGTAGTGCCGATTCACGGGGACAGTCACGGTCACAATCAACTCCAATTCGGACGACTGACTGACGCCAAAGGGCGACATTTCACGGTATGAAAATCATGTGGTTTACCGTCTTTCCATTCCACCTACCTTTGCTCACAAATAGAATGATGACATGCCCATGCACCGTGATCGTTGGACTCCTCTTTCTGCTTTGAAGATCTGAGGGAGAGCTGTAAAGCATGGTGTCGTGCATCCGGCTTGTTTACTGTATCCTTTGCCTTGCAGTTATAACATGGAACTTTTTTCCATTCCTGTTGGAAGGTATCGATGCACGAGGCGACCAGGAGTGGAACATACCAGGAAATTCATCAGCAATCCATGGCGATCAGGTCATGAAGTATATGGAAAGCTCTACCGGAACAGGTACAGGTACAGGTACTCTCCCAATCATTGATATCCTTTCGACAGGATCCATGAATCGCCCCGATCTTCAAGTCGCCCAAGAGGCATTCCTACGCCAACACCCTTCGGTTCGCCACTACTTTGCAGTTACAGAACTCAACGATACGGAAACTGACTGTCATAGTCACTTGAATTGGACTCAGGTTGTTCGAATATCCAGGAAATGCCGGTCATTGAAAGGCAAGTTTCGAGCACCTCTCTTGGCACAATTGGTCTATGGATTTGTCAAGGTTCGGTTCCTGCAGAAAAAGGCCAATCCAGCAGGTTGGATGTGTGCTCAAAAACGTCCCCTCACTGGCCTATGGCAGATACTGCAAAACTACGACTACAATGATTTCCCGGATTATTTGTTCTTGATGGATGATGATACTTGGTTTCAAATGGATAGTTTGGTACCGACTCTGACGTTACAATATCCTTCGTATCAACCATTGTTTGTTGCTGGATGTCCCATTCGATTCAAACGTTACAACAACTTTTCGTTTCCCTTTGGAGGATATGGTATGATTTTTACCAAGGCTGCCTTGCAACGTTGGACACAACCATTGACGGGTTGTAATCCATTGAGCTCCCATCCCTCTCAAGACGCCATGGCCATGGAAAGTAAAGATACCTTTGTTCAACGTGCTTGTAATGTCTATCATAGACATCATCTCATTGGCGAAAAGATCCCTCCTGGCATGTTTTCCAAACCAGACATGACGGTTGCAGATATCCTCTATGCCTACGTTCAGCGTGCCAACTATACCGATGTCATGAATTGGGATAATTTAGGATATTGTCTCCATAGCGATTGGGCCTTGGGGTACTTTGCCAGCGAGTATCACATTACCTGGGGTGGTTCCCTGTATGCCTACCAGAATTCTTCCATGAGAAAAGGAGTACGCACGGGGGAGTGTCAACATCGAGATGTCAGTGATTGCTATCCGAATGCCACCATTTGTCATTACATGACACCCGAAGCCATGCAAGTGCGCATGAAGAAAAATGTCATCACCAACAACAACAACAACAACAACAACAACAACAACAACAACAACAACAACAACACTCACATGGAACGAGGATAGTGGAGGTTCCACAATATCAACGAAATCAGACTCAGCAAAAGGATCGTCCTCGTAAAATTCGTCGTCGCTATCGATAACTCTCCCCAAAAGTTTTGGTTGGGTAAGCAAACCTCAACATTCTGCTACCCGTTGAGGCGATCGAACCCCCGTGCTTTGGCCGAATCGGACAGAGCTAGTGGTAACGAGTTCTGGTTCTTTCATTCGGTATTTTCTTGATGTTGTCGAAAAAGCATATTCTGTCAAGGACATCACATCGCTAAGGTCCAGTACGATCAAGTGGTGGTGGTAGTGTCGTCGTTCTTGGAATGGACTGGACAGAGACTTTCAAAGGCAATGGTTTGATTGTACCATGCAATGTAGAAACACCCTTCGCCGAGATTCATTAGAATGGTTGCCAAGGTGTGATCGTTATGAACGGGTGGAGTACGCAAGACGGCAAACAATTCTGATGCAGTCACATTTTTATTGTTGCGATTGTTCGGATCATACTGAGTCTCCCAAAGTAGTTTGGAAATGCCTTCATGGACGATGAGATAGCGATCCATACTATAATGACCCAGATCAAAATCTTGACGCCGAATTTCTTGTTGCCAAAGATGGGTATTGAAAAGAACATGATTGGCATGAATCATGACTGGAAAGAAGGACGGCACCACGGTGGATACCAATGGGGAAACTTCCATGGTCAAGGTGGTACGACGTCCATGATCCAACAATAAAAAGGCATTGGGAACCGTCTTGGGTACTTGACGGATCCATTCGGTAATTTCCTCCAGGCTATGTTGTTGCATGGAAGCTCGATACAACAGTTCTCGTATCAAGACGGTTGTCGGGAGTCCGCCTTGTAAATTACGACTTCCATCATCAATATAGTACCATGTCAGTCCTCGTTGTCCTGTCATTCCCAGATAGGCTGGGATACCTATATGTGTATAGAGAACAATCGGTTGACTACCTGTACCTATGTTGCTTTGCAACAATTCTTCAATCTCCAATTGCAAAATGATATCATACGTGCCATTGTTCCAGGAAGAAGGATTTTCATCATTGGTCTGTCCTATCCATGACGACGACGACGACGACGATGATGATAATGATAGGGCAAAGCCGGTACATCCCTTGGACGATGTGCCAGAGAAGTAGTAGTGAAGCATTTCGACTTCATATTCGGTTGCCAACAATAATAGATCCAAAAGAGATATTCCGGATCCGTTTTGAATACCCAAAAGTTCTTGATAGTACAGTGGGGAGTGTTGTCGAATGAATGGTTGAGAGGCCCAGGCAATTTGTTCCCATTCCACTAGGATCGATGCATCATGGTCCTGTTTTTTCAGTTGAATCACTTCTTGCAATTCGGTTTGAAAGGTGGTTCCATATTGGATACCAATATCGTAGGCAGAACCACGAAAAATGACTGGTACCAGTGGAAAGGGTGACGAGGACCCATCAACAACAACAACAAGAAGAAGATAGAGGAGGATGGAAAGATCCAAAATGATCCAGAGGAATCGAGTCACCGAGGGGATTGTGGCACGACGACCAGGGTGGTGGATAAAAGGAAGTCGACGGCGATGAGATTGTGTCATGAGGAGGAAAACAGGATTGTTGGACTACCTTGTCCTCTCATGTACCCTGTGGATTGTTTGGTTTTCGTAAATGATTCACAGTGTCAAGTACCGGTTGCATAGAAAAGGAGGGAACCTAGTGAGTTTTTGAATCGTCCAATCCACGTACAAGGGTACTAGTGGAACACCATTGCATTGTGTTGTGTGGACAAGCCGATCCTGACAACTCTACGGTCACGCTTACATGTTAATACAATACAAGATTGAAGCGGACGATGTCTATCTTGGGAGTTTTGATCAGCACAAGTGTGCACTTTAAAATGTTTTGTTTCTAGTTAGTTCCTTCCATTGGTAAATAAATCATTGACTTGTCCATTGAGCATATCCAGTTGGTGAGACCAACAAACACAAAGGGTAAAACAGTTCCGTGATCGAATGATTGCTAGCATAAGCGGGAATGCAATTCTGCCCTAGTTGCTTATTGTTCGCCTTGTCCATCAATCCCTCCATCATCCACGTGTATAATGGTTTCCATTTATTTCTTGTCAAACTTCTTTTGGTTAAGGTGGAAGTTGCTGCGCTCAGTACGGTGAGCTTGAACTTCCTTCTGAACTTTTTCTTCTGTGACAATCTTGGTCAGCTCTCGAGCAGTTCCAGCTCCAACCTGTTCGACCTTTTGAAGTTCCTTTGCCAGTTGAAAGTCAGCGATTTGCTGGGGTGTCGCGCCTTTGAGAAGCTCTTCATCTGTCTTTTGTCCTGTTCCAGGCAAGAAGTCACCATCGTCTCGGACGTAGGCGTTCTCAGTGGTGTAGTCCTTGGGCACTGAGAGCATGCCGTGGTCCTTGTCACGAACGGCAGCCAATCGGGTAAATGTTCCAGAGCGTGCTGTGCGGTTCGAGTTGGCGTGAACGAATTGCTCGTGCTTCTTCTTGTGGCTGTCATAGACAGCTGCATTTTCTTGTTGTTGAAGAGCGATTGCTAGTCGGTGATCGCGGTCTTCTTGGGACAGCACAGCGTCATCAAGGCCACTGGATGCGAAGCCCGATGGCCGATCGCTGCCCATCATCACATAGTCTCCTTCGGGTGTCTTGCTTTCCTCCGACATGTTGCTAGGTGTCAGTTAACAAAGAAGTTGAATTGAAATGGTTTCTGTGATAACGTCAAAAAAACAGGAGTAAGCGCTTGGCATGTAAATTCATTGTTGCTCCATCAAATGACACAACCCAACACAACACGCAACCCGAAGAAAAATCGCAAATTATCAACCGTATCTCAATCTCCAAAAACTTGACATCTTTCTCCCAAACGCACAGGCCAATTCGCTTTCTCATCACTTGAAAACAACAGAGACTCCATAGATCTCCTTCATTACATTTCAACCCAAAGACTTGCTTACAACAACAAAAAAGTTGATCCCACCCAACACACAAAGAGACAAGTTCGAGACACCCACCTGCAAACTCCTCTCTACAGAAATGAGCACGGTAATTTCTCGTGGCCGCGGTCAACGGATCCCCCGGCATGCCGGCAGGCGTGTGCATTGGGTCTTCGCTCACGAACGATGCAACAATCTCCTAGTCCGAATTCCCTCATCTTCGTATATGTTATTTCCTAAATATAAGTTGACCCGGCTCTCACGAACGATCTGACTCTTTTGGCGGTCGTTCAACGGGTTAGGTAACGGGAACACCCCCCAAACCTTCAACCGAGCATTTTGTATCGAGACATGCGTACCAGCCGATACCCAATTGGTAACGGTATCACCGAAATTCGAAGATGTCCACTAGTACGTCATTTCGGGGGCCACTGAAAATAGGATACTTCCCCTGCTTTTCTCGTGTCTCACAGACCGGAAGAGCCCACTTCACGGGATTCAACGGTCAGAGCAAGTCCGTGGACTCTCGGCAACTCACTTTTTTCGGCTCGTGTCATTTGTTGCCAATTGATATCTTTCCACCTGCCGTACTACTACTGTACTTGTATGGTTTGACCGTGGAAACGTATCTGGTACCTGGTACGTGTGAGGTCCAAACGTCAAACCCAATCAACCACTACTCTCTCCGATCGGTACTTGTAATTCAAAAATACAAAAACAAACGTACCAGGTACCTGTTGATGATGACCAACCTGTCCGTGGCTACCAAACAATAGTACTAACGTAGTGACGGACAATAGAATGTGTGTTTGAACCACAAGTCGCAGTTCTGTGATGTCTGTGCAAACGACCAGTCTTGTAAGATCCCAGAAACTTGTTCTCGACAACGACTCCCTTTGGCAAGATCCTTTTCTTTTCATGCAACTACTATGAACATCTTGGTCAACAAACTACCTTTGCAATAATGATAATACTAATAATGTTGTAAGAGAATACAGTAAAGACGTGGTCGGATCCCTGGCTTCATTTTTGCTCTCTTTCAATGAAAGCATCTTTACCCAGGGGTGAGAAGTCGGTATACAGCTGTATTGGATAATTTATTGATGGTAAAACATCGCCTTTTGATATTTGATTGCAAGGGGTCATCAGCCTGACTGTAAGGATATTGACATTGCAAATAGGAATCACAAAACAGCAACATTGCAATCACATGCGACGAAACACATGCGTCAAAATTCATGTCTGCTTTTCATATATGGATTGTATTGCCTCATAGGCCTGGAGCAGGCACCACCGTGATTCAGGATCCGACTCTGTAAGCATCATGGCAATGTCGTACAAAGCATCTTCGGTGTCGACATCCTCCTCCCACGCTTCGTCGTCCACATAGTCCAAACATTCCAGAATGATCATACCAACGGAATATGTATCCGTCTTGGTCGAACAAGCCATTCCATTCAATATTTCGGGAGCTTCAAAGCCCTCTGTCCCTCGAGCACTTTTTGCGTTGGAAATCGGCTGCACCTTTCCAAAGTCGACCAAATAGACCACTCCATTCCTCCATCGTAGATTGTCAGGCTTCAAATCACAATGAAGCAATTGTGCCTGGCTATGCAGTACTTCCACCGTTTGAATCAACGCCCGACAAAGCTTCACAACATCCTCAACCGTTTCAATAGGATCGTTCCGGATATACTCTACCGCCATTACCCCATACTCTGTCCCACACGAGCTTGTTGATCTTGCAATCTTTGAAAGTATCGGTTCTGCTACGGGGACACCTGCCATGAATGCACGCTTGTTGTACATACATTCCAATTCCACAGAACGACTATCCACATCTTCAGCCTTCCATACCTTGAGAAACACTGCCTTTGGTTTCCTTCCAATAGCATATTTACTTGAGGTACCCCGAAAGATGAATGGTGGTTTCTTTTGGGGTGGATCTACATCAATAGTACCATCATTATTGAAGCGGATGATGCGATCATGAGGATAATTCACGTTGATAAACTTGTCACCACATGTAGCAGCTTCTTGAGCCTTTTGCTCCTCGGACAATCTCAACAGTACATCCGATTTGTCGGACTGTGATGGTGGCCCTGGTGCAGTCGTTCCAAGACTCTTGCTTTCCGGAGATTTACTGTTGTGTTCTTTTTCATACTCATCGGGACAGCTTTCATGTTGGTCAAGGAAAAGTTGTCGCTTGAAGAAGAGTCCCATGTACTTGTTCAGACTCTGTTTCGTGATGTCCAGGAGTATCTTCTCGTCACACAAGTCCCTATTTTCGTTAGCAAGGAAAAGTTCGTTATGTACAATATAGTTCGCCAGCATCTCTTCATTCGTTTCCAAAGACTTTTCAGGAGAAACCACGAGGCGCATCATGGGCAACTCCTGCAACTTTTCACGCAACGTGTCATTATCTTGCAGCACCATGGAGATGGCCTTTGCGTCCTTGATTCTTTTTGTTCGTTCGGCAATGCTTACCGCAGTCATGTTGATGTATACATGGGAATCGGTTATTTCTTGCTTGATTTCAGTAATGCTTTCCTTGAACTCGTCAATATCGCGCCTGATTTGAGAAAAAAGCTCCTCCTTCAGTCCCATTACCAATAGTTCATCGCGAACAGAACTTGCATCATCTTGGTTTTGTACCCCAAATCTTTCGTTTCCAGTATATTGTACTTGCGCGGCTTCTGCATCATCTGTATCGCCCGGTTTACCGGGAGACAGGCTCATGGTAAAGTTGTGACCTTTGCGGTAACTGGGATGATACGGTGACTTTACACTGTAAGGTGCAGTATAAGCCAGCGTTGTCACAAAAGCAGCATCCTTGGGCCACCATACAGCTTGCACCATAAGAATCATTCCCCAAGACCATCTACCGTAAGGTCGCACCAAAAATCTCATTTTTTATGGGTTTCATGAAATCATAAACTATGGGTGCTCCTGAACTTAACTTTGCCACAGCACCAAAACACAATCATCTCTCATCATTCCCATTGCAACGTTAATCGAAACAGTGCACATCGTGTCACGTCGTTTTACAGTTATCCGGGTGCGATCGTGTGTTTGTACTTGCTTCGGTAGTTAATCCGTTGGTTCAGTTTCAACTGGCTACAGTTATATTGGTTACCGTCAATACCAGTTGCAAAAAGATAAGTGCTCAATCAAACCTGATTGTCTCGACAACTCTCATCATTCGCATCGCAACGTTATCGAAACCGTGCACATCGTGTCACGTTCGGGTTCGATCATCTGGAACTGCCTGCTTTGTACCAGAGTACCGGTACCAGGTAACCCCGGTAGGTACCGAAGGTCATAACAGCAAGTCCAGGAACCAACCTTTCCTCACTGTCACAGTTGGGAGTGTCTGTGCCATGGACTTGATTGATAATGATTATATATCACACGTCTTCGTCAACAAACTACCTTTGCAATAATGATTATACTAATGTGGTTAGAGGATACAGTAAAACGTCTTCCTTGGTGGGATCCATGCTGGCTTCAATTTAGCTCTCTTTCGATGAAAGCATCTTTACCCAGGGGTGTTCCAGAACTTGTGCTACCGAGAGTCGGTCTTCTGGTTTAGGATTCAACATGGCAACAATCAAGTCACGTGATTCTTTCGATGTTGCTCCAGGGAAGAACCAATGGGGTCCCAAAAAGTCGCGTTCATCCGCGCCTGTAATGTGGGGATTCAGGGCTGCGGTAGCCGAAGATCGTCGTCCACCTAGTTCACGAACTTCATCGTACCACTTTCGATAGGATTGATATCGGGGACATCGAAGAAGATCCTCACCAAATGGGAGTGACCGAAACAACATGGCATAGAGAATGACACCAGCACTCCAAACATCGGCCTTGGCACCATCGTATCCTCTTGACGATTTGCCTCGCTTGGTCGCCTTATCTTCATTTTGTGAGATAATTTCTGGTGCAACATAATGTGGTGAACCCACCACCGATGTCATTCGTCGGAGCGATGGTGGACCATCAGCCAAGACATTGGCACTTGGAATACACAAAACTCCTTCCATCGCTCCGCACGTAAGGAAGGATAGGGCGTGAGCACCAGATGCAATTAACTTGTCCATTGACTCCTTCATGGAGGAAGTAGAGGCTTGACTGCTTGGGCTCATTGCGCTTTCACTACCCTTGGGAGTAATGGTACTTTCGCCATCTAAGGATACCTGAGACAACGGCGATCCTAACGAATCAAGGTGAGTCTCATTGTCCGAGGATGATTGAGGCCGACTATTGGGACCAAATGCCGCCGACAAACCAAAATCAGCAATTTTCAATGTTGCTTCTCCGTGGCCACCATTGTGTACCAAAAGATTCTCCGGTTTCAAGTCACGATGGGCTATTCCATTCTTGTGACAATAGTTGATACCACTGGCCAGTTCATAGAAAAACTTTCTCATTGTTTCTTCTATTTCGTCGGAATCTTCTGATCTCTTGCGATTTTTCCCTGAACTGCTACTAATTAAATCAAATAGTTCGCCGCCCTTGACCAATTCCAAAATTAGGAACATGGTCGATTTAGATTCTTGAATGAATTCCAAAACTTCAAACAAGTGTAGAACGTTCCTGTGGCGTCCGATCAGCATCATATTCCTGACTTCCTTGGTAGCAGCTCTTCTTTGTCGGAGCCAACGTAGGTATTTGGTGGGAACACAGGGAATGGCAATGTAGGCATTAAGTTCTTCGCAATATACCGTCTGTCTCGGTGTCAAGGCCGCGCGTAACAGGCCTCTGTGAAAGAAGGGGGGAAAGAAGCGAGTGAGTGTCATGTGAGAGTGATGCAATTTGACAAGATAGGTTAACGGTTTATTCGTCAAAGGGGTGCTACTCACGTTCGAGCGGCTTGGAAAGCTACGGGTGACAAGGGATCATGGGAGCTTCCGTCAGTCCCATCTCTTCCATCATATGTATCATCCTCCTGATCGTCCGTTCGACTAATATCAAGAGCAGAGATCGAAGGTGGGGCGAGGCCGGCATTGACACGATCAATGGCCGCCATCATATCTTCAAATTCCGCATCACTTGCCCCAAAGGGGATGTGTCCCCAGATTTCAATACATCGAGTCAGGGTTAGTTCACGTAGTTGATTGGTCCTGGGATCAACGTAGGCGGCAACTAAACTCAATCGCAATCCCTTTTCTTGAGATCCTCGGTCCACTTGAACGGATTTGGCTGCCGACGACTTGTCCTTGTTGTTGTATCGTTGGAGAGTTCGTAGGTTTCGACTATTTGGATTCACCATCCACCATACATGGTTGCTTGACATGGGTTTGAGGCCCTTTTTGACATCGGCGTCCATAGCTTCTCCCTTTTTCACAACGACAGAGCCTTTCAGGCCATCACTTTGCAAAATGCGGTATCCTACAGGATTTAAAATCTTGATGGCTACCGCCTCATCAGTGAGTCCATGAGCCAGATTCTGTGGTCGAGTAGCTGCAGAATGAACATTGACACCCGCAGCAAGTGAAAAATGTTTGGACCGCGATGGTGCATCTTGACCGTCCAACATGACCACGCTTTCATTCTGTGTCATGGTCGTCTCAATAGCCACATCGGCGGGTTCCTGAAAGATCCCTTGACTAGCATCTTGTACTGACATAATAGTAGTTCTTGTCGTGTCAATAACAGTACTGACGGGAGAATGGACAGTCTCTTCTTCTCGGTCTACTTCCTCCCCACACATGCTTTGTTCTACCACTGCCGTCTCAAAGTGGACCGGCCCACAGTAGAAAACACCGGGATCGTCATCAGTAGAGGGTTCGGGTTCTATAGCTGCAGCTCGTGATGCCTCTTGTGCTGCAGCTTCCTCTTCTTTATCATTAATTCCAGCCCGTATCGGATATTCCTTGAGTGGACGTAATCGATGTCCTTGATAGACCACACCAGCCACACCACCGCCCAGATAGTTTCCAATTTCGTACGTCGGCTTTTGGTCCACAACGATAACATTACCATCATAGGTATCGACTCGACGACAAAACCCATCCCGTTCCTTTAGTCTTTGCTTCTGGTAAATGATTTCTTGATTCCTTTGTTCAATCATTTGTTTGAGTTTCTTGGGATCAATGTCGTCCAGTTTCTTTTCTTCCAAGTCCGACTGTTAAAGTGAGTTGATGTGATATTAAGTGAAGTATAGGGCATGGTGGAAAAGACAACAAGCAAATTGTGGAGAGGGTTTGGAAGAAAAAGGTAAGTATGATGTTGCTGTTGGTGATTTGGGTGGTTCCGTTCGCTCCGCAGCAGTACCACTGCAAATACAACAACTACTAATGATAATAAAAGGCTTACCTCGACTGTCAGAACCGAGTCATTGGAATAGGGTGATTGAGGATTGGAGGGTGAGGAATCCGAGGCATCTCGTGATTCTTTGCGAAAACTCGTCTTGACGTGCAGTTTCCGAATCATATTTCCCCCCTTTTTCTTTTCTGGTTTGGCAGCTATTCGTTGGGCTCGTTTGGTGGCCAAACTCCGACCTTCCCCACTATCGGGTTCTTCAGGTGGTGCCGGTGCATTCAAGACGAGATTGGCCTTGCTTTTCCGGCCAAATCCCAATCGATTCTTCCAACGTGGTGTTACCGTTGCTTTCTCCATCATTGGGTGTTGTTGGTGTGAGGAAATTGACACAAAAACACGCAGGCTGGCAAGGAAAGAAAAGAGACTTGGACCAATGTCCTCAAGAGACTAGGCCTCGTGTACGTGTTTGTGTGTGGCGGCGGCTTGGCAGTCCACAACTGCTCTTTGGTTCCACACAATGTTTTCTTCGACAATTGTACGCGTTGACTGTGAACTGGTGACTACAAGGACAATCTTCCTGTTGAAGCTATCCAAGCAATCCAGGTCGTGGGTATCACACAAGCAAATAACTTGGCCCAAGACGATGGTGGAGCGGAGGTAGTGGCCTACAGGTAATGATGATGTTGATGATACACAAAGGTAGAGAGCGGGGGTGACAGTGAAAAAGAAATTTACAGAGTTGGACTGTTGCTTCCTGGATGATAGGTTTCGTCGTTCCGTCCTACAGCAGTGGTTGGGCACGTGTATGTGTTTCGCATCACACGGCCGAAAAAGGCGCACCACACTACCCAGGCAACGCGGGAACGAACGGCAAAACTATGGCGCGGCTGTTTCCGCGATATCCCTGCCAACATGGACACGGCGGGCGTTCATCAACTGCTACATCCTTTAGGCGAAACCATGTCGTTTGAATGTCGAATCGGTAGGAACGAAAGCAACGTCGCGAAAAATCTGGGAGGAATCCTCGAATGTTCTATATTCATGTTATAGAAAGTACATTTGGAAAACACGAACCACCCCACGGCCCTAGGAATTTCATGTGTCACCCATCCCACGGTCGAAGTGTACCCCTGGTTCTCCGAGGCTACCAGATACCGGTGGAATCCTTTGTATCAAAAGTCACGCGCTGGGTGCCGATCCGGACCGAAAATGACTCTTTTCTGGAAAATCCCTGATTTTGTGAGTGATTTATGTATGACTACACGCAGCCCCACCGTACCTGGTACTGCGGTACTCGTCACACGTGATGGGTCACGCATTGAGTGGACGGCAGGGAATTGCACGGGGGGGTGAACTGACTGACGGGTTTTACGTTCTACCGGGTGGCACGTGAAAAACCGGGGTGTCCGAGGTACCTGAATTTGTGGAACCATTTTTGTTACCCGTCTCGAAAGCCGCGTTTCACAGTGTCGAGACTTTCTGAAAAAAAAGGTGAGCGAAAACACCAAGGGAACAATCTCGTTTCAAATCAAAAAGGAAGAAAGTACATCATGGTTGTCTTGTTTTGCAGGGGGTTAGAGTTGATGTCGGCAAGATGGGTGGCGGTTTGGATGGCAAATCCCGGTAGTTGACACAAAGCAATCATTTTTCCCGTGGATCTTGGCCGAGGGGGCCGACCCTTTTTTAGTCGAGAGGGCGTGCAGGCGCTCGCACGGCGCCGAATTCCCTGGAGATTTCAGTTTTCCTACGGCGGAGTGTAGGTGATTTTACACCAACCCCCACTCCCCCCTGGCTGGCCTTCCCCGTTGTTTGTGTGTCTTCTGTCACCTCTCCTCCCCTCCGTGTTGGCTCTCACACTGGATCTGTCACTCCACCACTGGTACCTGGTACTCCCTCTGTCCTCTTATACAGGCTCCTCTTTTACAACAGCAGTAACAACCTCTCCTACTTCTCTACTTTCACTACTATCTAACAACTACAGCAACATGTCCCTGAAGCGAATCAACAAAGGTGGGTGAAAATGACTTGTCGTAGGAGGACCCGACCCCTAGTGGCAGTGAAGTGATGGGAGGAAAGGTGGTTTGGTTCCGAGTACGGTAGCAGCGATGGATTTCTTCCTTGTTCTCTACATGATGCTGTTGTACCATTCGTCTCCTCCGTCTCACGTGTGTTTTTGTATCTTTTTGTCCGTCTCTGTTCCTGGATCTTGCTTTGGGTTGACACTGACATTTCATGCCATGCCATTCAATTCCATACAATACAACACCATAACATCACAGAACTAGTAGACCTAGGTAAGGACCCACCAGCCAACTGCTCAGCAGGACCCGTCGGTGATGATATGTTCCACTGGCAAGCGACAATCATGGGACCGGATGACTCTCCATATGCCGGAGGTGTCTTCTTCCTAGACATTCACTTCCCCGCGGATTACCCATTCAAGCCCCCCAAAGTCCACTTTACCACACGTATCTACCACTGCAACATTAATTCCAACGGAGGTATCTGCTTGGACATTCTCAAGGACCAGTGGAGTCCTGCCTTGACTATCTCCAAGGTCTTGCTATCCATCTGTTCTTTGCTCACTGATCCAAACCCCGATGATCCGCTGGTTCCTGATATTGCGCAGTTGTTGAAGACGGACAGGGCACGACACGATAGCACAGCTCGAGAATGGACTTCCAAGTATGCCATGTAACACACCAACAAAAAATATAATTCACTGTCAAGGCAAGCAATATCTTTACCCATGTTGCCTGTCATGCCATTACCTACGGATAATATAAGTGGTCGTTTGGACACTGGACACTTACTTGACTGTAGTGATATGGTTACTGTTCTATATGTATAGTGTTGTGGTTGGTATCCGTATGGCGTAGGTGCCAAGGGAATGGCCATATGATAGGAATGAGTATTTTACATTTTACCAGTAGATGGCTTGTAGGTTGGCACTGGTTGTTGCAACAATCAGTCTCATCTCTACTTGTACTTGTATCCCAGAAAATACAGTACATGGGCTTGTACTCATAACGATCCAACCCCGATCATCATGTAGGGTTGTAGCAGGATATACACTGGAAGGTCCATGGGTTCTCCGGTGAAAATCGATTGTTGTTTATATCATCATTCATCCACAAGAAATGATACAACCCGTCATTCTTCATCATGCACTGTCAGTTTTTTCCAAGGGATGGACCAGTATTTTGTACTACTGTTAGTATATTATTATTGCGTGGTAATATTATTGTACTACCAACTTTAGGACTACAGAGTAGCTATGTTATACTACCGGTAGTAGATAAGTTCTTCTACCACACCGTTTCCATTTTTGTAAATATGTGTTTTATTAGAATTTTGTATTTGCATTTGCTTTGGACAATATACCCGAGACTAGGGTTTTGCGTGGGATAGACACGAAACACCCCAGACAATCATATCCACACCCATCCATTCACGCACTACCACTACCTGTTGTGGTTGTTGTTGTACAGCAGCAGCAGCAGCAGCATGTAATAGTTTTCGTTGGGGTGTTGTTGTACCTACTCTCTACTAGTGTTGCTGTTGCTGTTGCTGCTGCTCCTCTTGAATATTTCTTTTTCTAAATTCCCAATTGTCCATATCCGGGAATACGTTCAATTTTGGCAAAGTCCCATTCCTTGTTACAGAGAGGACATACCGATCGTGTCTTGAGCCAACGTTGGATACAATCTAAATGAAAGACATGACCACAATTTCCAAAGGCAATGGATAAACCGTTATCATTGGTCGGAGAAGGATTGGCTTGATATTCAATCGATGGTTCATTCAAAGAATTGCGACAAATGGCGCACTATACAAATACAAAGGCACATAGTTGGTTTGAGATGTAAATATCAAGTCCAGTGAACAAACGAGTCAAAATATTGTTGAGAGAGAGGGAGAAAAAGCCAACCAAAAACCAACCAACAAATGACACACAAGCCTTCCAGTCCATCCTACTCATCCTACTCCACAAAACCAACAAGCTCCAGGACCACTACCATCAACAACAAGGACTTACCGTATCAGCACAAATATCCCATGACCACATGGCCACGGCATTCCATTTCTTGATTTCAAACCTTGGAGGAACTCCTGATCCTTTGGCGGAAGGTTTGCTCTATACGGTCAAATGGTTGTACACGAACCAAAAGCAAGCACGAGAAAAAGCATGTAGCAAGAGATAAACCACCACCGCCAACAGCAACAGCAACAGCAACAGCAACGCAAAACGAGGAAAGGTATGGATGAGACAGGACCAAGGACAAGAAAGGAAAGCAATAAAGAGAGACACAATCGTTCCCCCGAAAACATTCTGATGTCATGGACACACAGATCCAAGAACTCCACCCAAACACTTTCCTTTCGCTTTCACCAGAACCATATACACACCACAAGGACTTACGGGTTCATCAACATCATCCATGGGTGCCGCAGCATCTTCCATGGGTGCATCCACATCCACATCCGTATCGGCCATGATTGATTGATTTGTTTGCGGTGAGAGTCGTTCCAAAATGTATACAAAGAATGGGAGAGAAAGAAAGGGTAGGCCTTTTTTCTAATAGAAATCACAAATAAGGAACGATTCTGCGAAATGGAAGCAAGCAAGAATAATCTACACAAGTACACGCCAACGAACGGTGGCTACATGTACCGGTAATCGTGAGTTGATGATGAGACGGGTCCGCAACACGCCATGGTCGCAGTGACTCTTTTGGCCGAGACCCGGGACCACGGGGGACGTCAAACAGACGGTTTTTGTTCCTCGACTGAGCCGACTGAATTCATGTTCATTTTTCAAGTCTTTGAGATCATAGTGAGTGTGCACAGTTTACCGGTAGTTTGCTTGTCTCAATTTTCATTCCCGTTATCGTACTGTAGTTGTACCGGTAAGCAATCCATCATTTCCAATACCGGCACATGTATCTTTAGTGGTTGGTCCTTGGCAATGAAACCCTAACCGTAACAGCGTTTTGGCAGCACTACAATTCACACCAAGGCAAAGCTCAATACAAGTACCAGAGAAGATTCCCATCCCTGTCCGTCACTGTGAGGGGCGACACAGACATATCGATGGATGGCGACGACAGTGAAGAGAAAGGCATCAAAGGCCAACAACCCAACCGTGACAAGACCAACAGTGAAGATTTCCCCTCGGCAAAGAGGACCAAAGTAGGAAAAGGCGAGAATGTTCCAGTGGAAGCGGAATCTTCCGACAAGTACCATATCCTAGCGTCTATTTATTTTAATAACCTTCGTTTCTTTAAACATAAAGAGAAGAGAAGAAAAATGTTCGAGACAGACGTAAATAATTGGGAGGAAGATGAGGACTACCTAGATCTCCGAATACGGAAAGTTCACGACTTTTACTTGCTTGCTTGGGACACGTTCCAGAATGATGACTTGCAGATAGGTCTAAAGAGATTCTTCCTTAAGAACATCATCAGCTCCGACGAAGACGCAGTACTCCAAGACTTTTACCAATGGCAGAATGAAACTGGAACTGGTAGCAGCAGCAGCAGCGAAGACTCTAATAATCCCCGGATGGTCAGTGTGGGTTTCAAGATTCGAGACACACCCTTTTCCACAATTATGATTTGGAATGTTTTTCCCAACGAGTCGAGCAACTCTTCCAGTGGTGGGATGAAACAGACCGGAACAACCAATATGTCGGGCCATATATGTGCTTGGTACAATCGAGTGGTATGGGCAAAACCAAGCTCATGTACGAATACAAGAAAAGCCAAGCGTCTCGAGACAACGTCAAAGTCATGCTGATCTTACCAACTTTCAGTTATGTCAGAAACAAAGAAGAAGTGGAAAATGTCTTTGATCTTCCATTGAACCTGGTAAATGAGGTGAGCCGTGTCAACGAACAGGCTGAGGATGCTGCCAACCAAGCTGCCGCCAAGGTCTATGAAAAGCTAGATAGGATTACCGGGATTAGACAAGTCGGGAATGTCAACAACAACAAGATTGTCTTGCTATTGGACGAATCGCACTCTCTGCTGACGGAGCGTTTTGGATGCAAAGCCCTTTTTTTTCGCTGCGTGCAGGTGTGGTTGCGCGAAAGACGACTGAACGGGGCCCGGGTTGTGGCTGTCTTTGCTGGAACGAATTTAGGATTAGCCAACTTTATAGTTCCCAGTGATATGCAATTGGAGGGCGAGCAAGATTCAAGAGAAATTGAGTTGAAAGGAAGAAGGTACCACAAGAAAGGGTTCAAGTTCAATCACCCATTTTATCAGATCAATACAATGGGATGCTGTTCTCCGCCCCAAAATAGCGACCCGAAGGCTAGTGAATATGCTCGCGCAATTCACTACGGCCGTCCTCTGTTTGCGATCATGGCCAATGCCAAGATCCTTGATAAAAACATTTCCACCGTGCTTGCTCGGACGCTTCTGTTGAAAAATAATGGCAAAGAATGGTTTACGAACCGCAACACCTTGATCAATCTTTTGTCTACTCGTGTGCAACTGGGACAAACGACAATGGCAGTGACATCGGACCTTGTTGCCAAGGGCTATGCCAACCTATCCGGATATTATGACCAATTCGGGACCGCTCAATTGGCATGCTTGCCAGACCCCGTTTGTGCCCGCCTGGCCATGTGTATGATGGACAAAGACTTTACACACGAGATACCAGTTGATGGGAGTGATTACACTATTCCTACTAAAGGAAAGGGCAAGGAATGGTGGACCGGGAAACTAAAGGAGATTGTTTCCTCAGGTATCATTATTCCCGACAAGGGTGACTTTGGGGAGGTTGTCGTTGCACTTTACATGCTGTTTTGTGCCGACTTGCTTCGAAAAAGTAGGAATGATGTTAACCCAGAAGGCAAAGAAGAAGATGATAGGAACATGATTTATCATGCCTACACCCAATTTTCAGTTTCACTCGATGAATGGCTCCAGAGATTACAGTCAGGAGGAAGGGTGCCCGAGGCAAGTGGGAAAGCGGCAACTCCGGAATCTGTCGAGGCATGCAAGGTGTCTGTCGGGTTTATCCAAGTTTGTCGCAACCACGTGCGTTCCTACGGTGAATCGTGGAAGAGTTTGGCAGATCAAAAGTTTCTAAAGCACGTCTTTGAGTCTGGCACTGCCTTTTACGTCTATTCCGAATGTCCACTGCTTGACTTGGTAATCCCATTGCGTGTCGAGACAGGCACTGGGTTTGAGTTTGTGCCCATGTTGGTATTGATCAATTGCCGATCGACATTTAGCCGCCAAGAGGCGATGACTGCATGTGACAAAATGAAAAAGCGAGCCAAGAAGGGTAATTTGAAGAGCGCACTCTGTTTGCTGATTGTGTTGGGACGTGAACAATCTATTTCCCCATCTGGAACCCCTCCCGCAGTTCAAAACGTTTTTGACAATCTTACCAATGTCAACGGTGTTTCCGAGCAGGTTATCAATGATGTAGTGGCAAAAGCAATCTATGTCCCTCCCGATGACATGTTCCAGTTGAGTGCCACTTTCCAGGCCATGACCCCATCCGCCAAGGTGTATGCCGAGTTGTTTGCTTCCCATCCATTTATCATGGCACATGGCGGCGAAAGTGAGGAATTGAACAGTTCCAAGGCTATGCGTGCAATATCCACTCGAGCTTCGTTGGACGAATATGATCGCCTTCGGCAAGCTGTCACCAAGCAAGATTAAACTCAAACTGGACCGTGGAACCATTGGAAAGACGACGCCAATAATGATAATGAGCTGGAGAAGTAATCCTTTACCTATTTCCCAACCCTTTTTACACTGGATCATTATTGATTATTGCCTCTCTTTTAGGGGGCTGCAGAAAGATTGGGTAGATGTCCAGCGACAATCGTTCTTTTTTAGTAGTACTACCGGTAGTAGGATAGAAAAAGGTTCGTGACTCGCGACTCGACCGTGACACAAATTCTTCTTTGTTCGACTGAACCGACTTGATAAGTTTCTTCCGCTTGGTTCCCATCTGGTCTTGCTTGTCCCACCTGTCAAGTCAACCACGACCCTTGGTGATGGCGGCAATGCCAGCAGGTCGTTGTTAAGGAACAAGGAACAAGGTAACAAGCAGCAAAACCAAACAAGCAAGGGAAACAAAATGGAAAGTGAGTCTCCTCCTCCTCATCATCATCAACAACCTTTGCCGATGAAAGATCTCTTGCATGAATTGGATACATTGTGTTCCAAAGAACAAGGCGATCCATTCGAATATGAACGAAAATTGGCAGCTTGGGTCTTGCTGGTTCGATTGGAAACCAATGCCTTGGAGCAAGTCTGGAATCAACATGGTTCCCTGTTACAACAATTTGCCATGGAAATTCTTTTGGAAAACGAAGACTCTCTTCCTCCATCCGTTTCGCCATTACAGTCGAGTATGGATTCGGTTCTACTTCCACGCTATCTACGGATCATGGCCCAAGTGACGACGCGAGTATCACCCTATCCATTCGATATCGCACAACGACTATTGCAAGTCTGGATTCAAATACCGGTCCAAGATCTCGCCATTCCTGTTCATGTGGATATCATTTCGACCCTCGAGGTCTTTTTATTTACCCACCCTGCCCGAGCCAACTCTCTATCACTTTTAAATGTAATTTGGAAACACTATGAAGAGATCATTAGAAGTGATTCTACCAACCACAAGGAAGGTTGTGCCCCTTTAACGACAGAGAGTGGACATAATGAAGAAGCAAACAGTGAAACGAACGGTGACAAGGATAACGAGGATAAAGATTCCGACATCCAAGATTTGAAAATCATGGTCAAGACTTTGGATGGAATCCTAGATGGCTCGTCTTCCACCACCGAAGGAGGAAGCGACTACTCGTTTACGAAATATTCGATACGGTCATTGCATGAATTGATCTTGGGAATCTTTTCTCAAGAAGGGGTGGAAGATTTGATTCCAGTTTCCATGGTGGCATCACTCGTCGAATTTATTACAACTCCACCCCCCTCTATCGATCACGCCTTGAAACTATCCTGGAATGAATGGTTTCTCACTTGGATTGCGACACGATGTACACCCTCGGCACGACCATTTCATCAAGTTCTTTTGGATAATCCCAAATTTCATCGCATGTTGCTCTCTCATGTCGTTGCTCCACCACCACCACCAACAACAACAACAACAACAGGTGCTGCTGCTGGTGTGGGATCCAACAACAAGGACGATTCCACCTTGAGAGCCATGGCCTGGCAAGCCTTGGTAACATTGGTAGAAATCAATGATTGGAATTGGATGATTACTTCCTCGCATCGCTCGACTACGCCTACTACAGCCATAAACGATTCGACTACCTCGATATTTCCGTCGACATCCTCTCTTGGTCGAGCGACACTTCTTTGTACTTGGATTCGATTGGCAAGTGGGGAATTACGGATTCAACTTCAATCTTTATTAATACCCATGGTATCCAATGATGCTAATAATAATGATAATGAGACGAATCACCATCCATCGCCGTCGACGCATGGTGGATGGCAAGCCACCGCCTTGCCGGTTGGACATGGATGTGCTCGACTCTTGCAGAGTGTGGTACGATATTTGATTCGATTGGCCGATCAACCACACATTCCCATGCCCATTGAAGGAGAAGCCCTCTGGCATTTGCGTCAATCCTTGGAACAGGCCTTGTGGACATGCGTGGAATATCTTTCCATCGCGGCATCCTCAACGACGTCGTCGGAAACCAACAACCTCAAGGACCCCTCCTCCTTGTCATCATCATCATCATTAATATCATCCTTATCATCACCATCCGCTTTGCATAATAATGACCGGGCTTCCTTGTTTCATGCCATTCTTCGATTACTTGGTACATTGTTAATGGAAGTGGATATCTTTGATTTATTATACCAGAGTGCAACCATCCAAATCACGACAGACGACAAGGATGATCCTTCCCACGGCGACAACAACGACGACAACTCGAATGCCGCTCCAATTGTCATCTTGACATGTTTAAAGGATGTCTTGCCCATTGCTGACGATCCATCCCTGTTACCAGGATTAGTTCATATTTTGGGAGATGCCGAAGATGATCCCATCAAACAAGAGTTATTACGAAATCATTTGGCAAAGCCCTTGCTGGAATATTTGGATTGGTATTGGCAACGAGAACCGGCCATCACCTTGCTGGATGATTCCGTCGCGTGGGCCTGTACCTGTACCGAATTATGGGCTCAACTTGTATCATCATCAACATCAACATCATCATCATCATCGGTAAGTCCAATTTCACAAGAGCAACAACGACAACAACAAGGCCGTTCATTCTCATCTACTTTATCGTTGCCGTCATCCACCAAACGACAAAAGGAACAACAACACCGTCGTCGTCTTTGTTTGACTCTATTGACATGGATACAAGACATGTTGTTCTTGTTACAAGCCACTGGAGCCGCACCACCACCACCACCAACAACAACGACACCTGCTACTACGAATCATAATGACAACAATAACTATCCCGCATCACTCAACTACTTGTCTCTGGCCTTGGGTTGTTACATGACCTTGTCCAAGGATCGATCCGAACCACCGACTGAACATGAAACAAGACTAATCTTGCGTGCCTTGCAACGATGTGAACGATCTTAATAGTACTACTACTGCTACTACCATAATTAAGGGATTGCAGTACAATGAGAAGGAGTGCAAGGATTGCCAACGAAAAAAAGGGATTGACATTTTTGGGGGAGGCACCAAACTTTTTTATGGACAGAAACGATACGTACCATCGAGAACTGTGATTGGACAGGCTCCTTTCTGCATTTTGTGAAGTGTTTGTCACTGGGATTTCGATTTAAAAGCGCTATCATTTGACTATTAACAACAACATGATGACTGGTGGGGGCACACTCTATTTATAGGCATCGTCATTGTTTCTAGTGGTTGTGAAGAGTAATAGTGAAGAAAAAACCACAAGATTAGCAAAAAGCTAGCATTCGATTCAAAAGAATGTTGTATGCCACCTATTTGGCTTCGTCGTTATGTCTACCGGTTGCGAAGTTTGATAGTGAACAGAAACCACAAGATTTCCAAGGCTAGCATTCGATTCAAAAGAATTTTGTACGTACCGTAATAACTACTGGTAGTTCTACTACTCTCTCTCGGTGGATTAAGACCTGACCGCATGAGTGTGCACTTCGACCATGTAAAATAGATATCCTATTGCTAGTTCTACTACTCTCTCAATCTCTCTTTACTTAGGACGTCTTTTTGCTGTTGGTGTTGGTCTAGCTGTTATTGTGTGTCTCACTGGTTGAACCAAATGTGGCAGTGTGCACAGTAATGAACTCTGAGATGTACGAACCACGCGACGCACTTGATCTCAAGAGATTCCAAAAGAGTTTGTGACTTGGCCATGGTGGCACCAAAGGAGAAAGTTAAGATTGTCACACAACTCTTAAATTACTCCATTGTTGTGTGCCGTTGGTGTCAAAACACGATTGCCATTGCAGCTCAATGGTGTAGAGTGTGGCGAGTACCGGTTATGGCGATCGTGGTACAGTAGTATCACGAGAAGTGGTTGTTGTTTGGATCCATGATTGTTGGCAGAGGGTGTCATCTCCGAGCCGGACCAACCATGGACACCATTCTCGGCCCATCATCAAAGGACATGCGGCGTTGGGTGGGGAAACGAGATAACTCCTTCTACGATTCAACGGTGAGCAATTCAAGGGTGCCGACGCCATGGACATGTTCCATCGAGATCCCTTGCATGGTACTGCTTTGATCGCCATATCACATGGATAGGAGGTTCGTCGTGAAGACGAAGATGATGATGCTGATGACGATACCTCTATAGCACCCCATCGGCTTTCTTGTGTGCATGGTGATAATGGCGGATGGACTCTTCCACTAGCAGAACTAAAATGGGTTGCTGCATTGTCAGTGGTAACACTCATGGTAGCGGTGGTACAGTCATCTCGTTCCTGTAACAAAGTTTGGAGAAAGTCGTGTAATGCTGGCATGGCGTTCGTGTTTTATTGCTGTTACTAATTTTTGTGGGCTGTGGAAAACTTGGAAATAATGTGAGTGCACACAAGGCCAGGGCGGTGAAATTTCAGTCGTCTAAAAACGACACCATCACTGCCCGTACCAGGTACCAGGTACGTGGACCTGGTACTGATGTACTAATTGTGAGGCTAGCGGCTCTTGTGGACCGCCACTCCGTCCGCTTCCGATTGGCAGGATTACGATGTCGCAAGAGCGGACGGATTGTGAAGAGGCTGCATTGTGTCGTTGATTATGCCGGTGGAACAGGGGTGGCAGATAAGCCACGTGGATTTTATCTAAGCCTTTCACATTCGTCGCGAAGGGAAACCCAACTGCTCTTCCGAAACAACGTCGTTTGAATCACATGTTTTGGTCCAAGGCCAAAACTTATTGGTCCGACTAATCCGGAAGAACAATACTCTTTTGTCCAAGTGCGTAGGAGTCCCATGTTGCATTAGTCGTACCAAGTAGTTCGTGGAGGGACTGAGTGAAACTCATCACCGCGACCTATCCCCACTGCGACACATTGTCCCTGGTTCTGTGCGTGTCTGCTTCAAGTCGAAAAGTTTTTGAAGTGATGGGGCCGTTTAGAGAATACGCCAATAGTTGATGATTGGTTGACACGTTGACACAAAATCCCAGAACCCACAGAACGACGGCTCACTTTTTCCACTGAGCATGTTGCAAATGGTGGCATTCTTCTTGCAGTTGAGATTTTCTATTAATCGTGCTACAAGTCGAATGATTCTACCACATCTTGTTCGCAAGCCACTCACTTGCAACTCTTGGTAGCCACCAGTTTTGCGACACCTTTTTATTATTACACTTCGCATCACTATCAGTTTCTAGATGCATTCGCAATCCATAGCGATGCCTGCAGTACAGTTAGTGCGTATACCGCTATTATTGTTCTTGTTGGACACGCTACTCAACTCATAACAGTGAAAGTGATTGTCAGTCTCGACACGAAAAGTTGCTACGAACAACTAGTAACGGTATAAGTGATAGTCATACCTCCCACCGTTTGGATTGGATCCTTGTTAATATTCTATATTGGTTAGCACACAAGTTCACTATAATCGTGGACAACCACTACTTGCAGATGTACTCGTTGTAGTAGAAGATGTCAAAGTAGTAAAGTTGGTAATCATGACAATGCCTAGTGGACTGGATCGATCCATGGCTTCCAAGGCCCGACAACCTTCTTCGAGGGATACTTGGGCCTCGACGAGTCGACAGGGATCCAAAGTCTGGTTGGCAACTAGATCCAGTAACTTGGACAATACCTTGGCATTAAAGCCATGGGAGCCAATAATGGTAATTTCTTTGCCAGCCACCCGGCTCATGGGAATGGAGGGTGGAGAATGGGGCAATCCCACTTGGACCATGCGACCCCCGGGTCGGGTAGCATAGACGGCCGCTTCACTGGTAATGGCAAATCCTGCGGCATCCAGAGTCAAATCAATTCCATCGTCCAATTGAGCGACACGTGCAATCTCGTCCGCAATGACTTGGGCCGATTGATATGGTTGGACTTGGACCAAATGTGTCGCACCCAAGGTTTTGGCTTTTTGTAATGCCTTTTCGGATACATCGACCGCAATAATCATTCTAGGAGCGACATGCGATTCTTCTGTTGTTGTTGTTCTTGGTTTATCTGAGGCAGCTGCCAACATGATACAGGACAGTCCTAATCCTCCACATCCCAAGACTGCAACCGACTTGGGTCGTTGTTTTCGTCCTTGCCCTCGTTCTTCTTTTGGTAACCATTGACCTTGTTCATACAAGGCCCGATAGGCAGTAGTAAAGCGACATCCCAAGGCGGCCGCTTGAACAAAGGAAACATTGGGTGGTAATTTCTTGACATGGCGGAGTGCTCGAGGAACGGCGACGAATTCGGCAAAACTTCCCCATTGAGTAAATCCTGGTTGTTGTTGGTGCAAACAAATAGTGGGTTGCTCTTCTTCGTCTGGGCCCATACAATAGCGACACGTCCCACAACTCAAAATAAAGGGAACCGCTACTCGATCTCCCACTTGAAGAAAACTTGGCGTATCGTCATCATCATCGGCCCGTGATGTAGTAGTAGGTGCTGATGATGATGGAGTAGTATTTGTTTTCATTGTTGTCATCAATTCGTGTCCCAATTGTACAATGATACCACTAAATTCATGTCCGGGACAAAAGGGAAGTCCATGTTGAAGAATATCGTTATCATGACCCTTCCATCCATGCCAATCACTCCGACACACCCCCGTGGCTTGAACGGCAATCAAGACCCCATCCGATGGAACGGGAGGAATATCCACGGATTGGACCTGAATGGGTCCTCCAAAGGTTTCATAAATAGCCGCTTGCATCTTCATCCTTTTTACTGTTAATATATCCTACCCATTTCATTATTGTACCATCCTTCACCACAATCCAATCACCACCGCGTTTACAGTTACGCACATGTTTGCTACATCGTATTTTCTATTCGTGTGAATCGGAACGGTGGATGCCAGGTGGTCGCCAGGTGCGGTTATACCTGGTACACCAAGACTTACAGGTGAATGGGTCAAAAGATCACCATTGCTAGAACGGTAAAATAAAGTACTACAAGTAAATCCATTTTTCTATGAGTACTCCGCACTTGTAGTGGACCAAACATAGGAAATAAGGGTAATATACGTTACAAGTTACAACTCTGGCCTTGACTGTGAGTTCATAGTAACTGGTGAAACATCAACTCGCTGCAAGTATGATAGGCGTTACTTGAGCGATTATTCTATCAATCCCCTATTATTTGCTGGCACCTCTACCTCTTTTGTTTCTTGCAAGACTTGCTGGCAACTCTATCGAGCGGCGTCTTTTGCGTCTTGCTCGGAACAAATATGTCACGCACCTTTGGGACCAAACAAGCAGTGTCAGAGCTCTTGAAGAATTCCTTCATCTTTGTTTCCCGATCAAAAAGCTGATTGCTAGAAACCTCCTTTGGCCGATCAAACTGCCAGCCAATCACCCCCGTAATAATATGATGCCATGTATAACCCAAAGAAGCAAAGTCAAATTCGGGTTTGGGGCTCAACGGTGTGTTGTCTCGTATCCCAATAAGCTCGTCATGTGCATACGGGGTACACCCAACGAATCTACCTTTCTCAATCGTCTCGCCGTGCAACATACTACATCCCCAGTCTGCTAGGAGCACATGAAAGTCATTCTCATTCCCCTTTGATTTCACAATAATATTGCTGGGTTGCACATCCATGTGGAAGATACCCTTCGAATGCGCATGCTCGAGGGCTTTGTACACTTCTTGTATCACAAAATGAAAGTCCTTGTTCATTTCCAGAGGCTCGTGCTTGCAATAGCTACTGAGTGAGTGACCAACAATGCCCGTCAACCGGAGAACTTGCATTTGCGATATTTCGTTGCGAATCGACAACTTGACTACCGAAACACCCCATGGCATAATTCTGGGAAACCATGGCTCCTTGCTGCCTGGCTCCAGCTTTTTAAGTATCTCGCATTCGTGTATCAAAGATTTTACCATGTGCATAGATCGTGGGATTTTCATCAAGCTGTTGTCACCCAGCTTGACAACATGGGTGAAACTCCCAGAGCCCAACAACGACTGTATTTGAATGCCCGCCTCTTGGTGAGTACTTGAGTAATGGATTTCGGCGCTTTTATCTTCGAACTTAATCGTCTCACTCCCATCGCCGAACAGGGACTTTCGAGTGATTTCCAGCATTGCGCTGGCGAGAAGCAACACACCCTTACTTTTCATGTCCCAATCGCGCTTCGAGTCTTTTGGAATATCGATTCCTCCAAAGAGCGGCACATAAGGAGTTTGACGAACCATGATGTTCACCTTATCGGTTCCGATTCCTGTTAGTTCCAACTGAACAACCTGGATGGACACCATGCATGCAACAATTCCACAAACTGTATCATCTTGCCCGATACCACCGAAATCGAAAGAACAAAGAAGTTGTTTAGCCAGATGGCCGATGACTTGTTCTCGGGCCTTCTGTTGATACTTCTCAAAGTCATTGTAGTTGTTCTGGGATGCGACCTTTACTTCGATTACTCGCCCTAGCCTGTCAGGGAAAAGTGCATGTAAACACTCCCTGTAGTCGTCGACGACGAAGTCAGTCCTGCGAGCTCGGCCTTCAGCTCCAGCCGGAGCGAGAACTTGCTCACTGTTCACATATGATGTTATATCTTGTCCAAGTAATTTCGATATCCGAAATAGAAGGGCATAAAAGATTGGTTGATCGGTTGTTGTCTCACCTCCTTTTGCAGGCGGACGTCCGTATACCGTTCCCTTCGTTGGTGATCCATGAATTGTTTCTGGCGTCCAGTCAAGTATGGCATTAACAGAATTTAGGATTTTTTCCTTGTCAATATCTTCCCCGTTGGTGACAACATCGGCGTTTTTCAGTAGATCAGCAACATAGTTGTGCAGCTTGACAAGATCAGATCTTTTGGAAACAATTTCCTCCTTCTTCAATAGTTCGTTAAGGAAATCAAGGTCAGAAGAGGCATCACGAATTTGCTGTACGCAAGAGGGCGGTGGCTCAACAGCCTTTTCCACACGACTTGCCTCCCAATCGAGAGAAACTGAAACTGACGTTCTGGCGGTCTCGTTCCCCTTCTCAGCAAGAGCGGAAAGTGTGTTCCGAACCCTCCAGTGTCTCTCGTGAATTCCTTTCAGCTCAGACATGATGTGAGCTTCTTTTTCCTCGATAAGATCTTGGTGTTTCTCGATGTGAGCTTCTTTTTCCTTGATGAGATCTTGGTCTTTCTCGCGCATTTGTTCATGTGCCTTGATGAGAGCTTGGCGCAGAGCCAAGACCTCGCTATTCGCGTTAGGGTCAACGGGTGCTTCGGCAGACAATTCCATTTGGTCCGAGTTGTTGTCGTTCTGAAGGGTCGCTACTTCAGATTGCTTGGTTTTCAAAGATCTATGAAGAGAAGTCAGAGATTTCTCACCATCACCCCAGATCAAGTACTTGATGGAGTTTTTGTCTTCTCCCGGAGGATCATCAGAATACAATAATTTCTCCTTAGTTGGTAAAGCCTCCTTTTCTTCGAAAGTTTTGTTCGTGTACTTGTTCCACTCAGAGAAACGATGTTTCCACCGACTTACTGTAGAATAATTGTATTCTTGTATATCTTCTTGTATGCCTTCTTTCTTCTTCTCGCTGGTTTCTTCTTCGATCTCAGCTCCCTTACGATTCGGGGGTACACGCTCAGTATCCTTGAGGTCGATGATATCGCTGTCATTGTCACTGTCACTATCATGGTCATGGTCACTCTTTCTTTCATCGTGACCATCTACCCGTACTGGTAGATTGCCCATGTCTGCATCAGTCTTGGCCATTTTCAATACTAGTACTTCCTTTTGCCACCAGTGCCAGAGTCGAATGCAAAATACCAGGTATAGCAGCGTTTCACACCCGCTCCGGCGCTGTCACAGCTCTCCCAAACTACCGGTGCAGGGGCATATGATGTCACACGGAATGTCACAGCGTCAGGAAATGTTACAGTATTCAACAAATTTAGCTCCCATGCCAACTCCCACGTGCGATGTGCAACGGGAAATGGCCACAAATAATGTTGGCGGGACCTTGCCACCGGTAGTAAATACGTTAGTATATCGCGACTTCTTGTTGTAGTGTTGCCCAGACCCAGACCTGGTTGGGGTAGACCCAACCCTCTATAGAATCAATGCGGGAAATGAGCCCACTTGGGTTCCATCCGCTGTGGCTCTTTGTTGTCCTGTTGTCGAATGGTGTTTCGCGGTTGACACTGGCCTATTCCAATTCCCCGCCATTGTCTAGGCATGATTCCCATTCTCATTCCCAACTCCTTCAGTGCACGCATCCTCATCGTTCATCGTCATGGGGCATGGAGCGACGACGACGACGACGACGACGTCAACAGCGGCGACAGGATCGGACCATACTGCCGCTCATCACCACCACACTCCATATGAGTCCTAGTAAGAAGAGCGATTCCTCGGATGAACCGCAAGAGGGAATCAATCTCATCACCAAGGCGTCTTGGTATGCCGTCGAATGGTTTGGCAAGACATTTGCTGATACTCCATCTCGTCGCAGTCCCTCCTCGACGGAAACTACTACGACTACCACTACCACTACTACCACTGCTCCTCCTCCTCTTTCCTACGGTAGTGGGAGTACTGGTAGTACTGGTCCACCCCAATCCTTGGCCGAAACCTTGCAGCGCATCCAATTGGACAATGATCGATCCTACTTTTTATCGGGTCAAGTCGATGAGGCCATTTATGATCCCAACTGTGTCTTTCGTGACCCCTTTGTTAGTTTTGTGGGACGAGAACGGTTTGTTACCAACTTGGCCAATTTAGGTAGTTTCATTACCAAGTACAAGGCCAAAGTCTTGGAATTTAGTCAACCGAGCGATACCACCATTCAAACCAAGGTACGTGTCTTTGTAGTTCGTGCGAACGACAAACAACATCAACAACAACAACAAAGTGATCACTCGAAACGACACAAGCATGCAAAGTATCGTGATATTGGTTGGTTGGTTGGTTGATTGGATTGTGGACGATTCTTGATCTTGGTACTTGTACTACCCCCAAATCTTGCCATCATCAGCCAATGTGCTCATTTTATTATATACATGCCATGCCATGCCATGCCATGCCTTGCTCTTTCTCTCATCTCTACTGCTTTTTTTATCCTGTTGTTTATTTTATTTTTTATGATAGATCATGGTCAAATTGGAGTTGAACCTACCCTGGAAACCCATCTTGGCCTGGCCCTGGGGTGTTACCTATACCATTGATCCCAATACCTACTGTATCATTGATCATGAAGAATCGTGGGATATTGAACCATGGGAAGGAGTCCAACAAATCTTTCGAAAACCAACCTTGAAACTTTAAAAAAGAAAGAAATTATTTTACAATGACCCCCACAGAGAAATGAAGACCGGTAGGATGCGTTGTACATCATATCTCTCGGATCGGTTGTGGGCTGTCTCCAAGCATTGAGCTTTGGAAAAAATGTTGTTGGAACAAGAAAACAAAAAGATTGAACATGGTTACAAGGCCAGGCGATATAAAGTGTAAGAACCAACCAGCAGAAACAGAAAAAAAGGCACCGGGAGTTGCCCAACCAACAAAAGCTTGACACACAAGACAACCGACGAGAGGGAGAAAAAAAAAAAGGCCAGAATCGTTTCCTAATTTGGTTTGAGTGATCTAATGAACTGTAAGTATTATAGATTATTTTTATGCACCCATCATGATTTCGTCTCTCGTGCACAAGACACCCACCATCAAGCAATCGAGTTTCCGGATGATGGTAAATGATACAAGAGAGTTTGTCTATGTGTGAAAGAATGCAAGTACAGGGGAAAATCCCGTTGCATCCTCTAGGATTCGAATGCTAGTTATACAAAGTTTCGCCAATTTCTAATTCCGGCCATCCACTCAACCTAACCATAATATCCTAGTAGACGTAGCTCTGTAAATAAAAAGTACCGGTAGTGACATGTACAGCACAAAAAGGCAAGACTTTTTTCATTGCTCCATGTAGTGCTGAAAAATACATATCTTTTTGAGAAACGGTGCATCTGACATTTGAATATACAAGGTCAAGGTGCGACTATGTTGGTGGTTGTCTTGGCCGTGGCAGTGTGTCAAAACGGCAAGGGACAACTAATCCTGAACTTTCACCTTCACGAGATACACGTCGTCAATACAGTCCTCATCATCATTCTCATCATAGTCCACGAAATTGGTATATCCTGTTTCATCGAATTCACAAATACAGCGTAGGCCCCGTGCTACAACCGCAGTAAATGCGGCAGCTCTTGAGGAATAAACTCCATTGATTATAGTAGCGACTGGCTCCCAACGATATTCTTCGTCTTTTCTATTGACGAGGATATAGACAAATCGCGGGTCCTTTGTGTCATTGTTACTGCTCAGTTCTTTCTTGTTATTGGGCGTGGTCGTTGTTGTATGGTCGGCCGACGACAACGACGACGAAGAAGAAGAAGGAATGGATGTGACACATCCAGCACTGCTGCTTGTTGTGGAGAGTCGAAGGGCAGTGCGCCCATGAGGATTTGGAGTTGAAGCGGGGTTCACACCGAACGTGGCGTTAGATAATCGAAGCGGTTCGGGTCTTCCGACGCTGTGCCATGACAGTTGTTGTTGTTGTTGTTGTTGTTGGGTCGAGTAATAATGCTTTCCTCTAGGGTGTGACATGGCTTTCCCAAACCCTTTGTTGGTGACTGGCAGGGCTCCTTGTTGTTGTTGTTGTTGTACACCACCGCTATTTTTTCTTGCGGGCGCCGCTCCTTTCAGCAGTACTTGTTGTTGTAGTGAATAACAGCGACTACCAGAACTGATGGCAAAGGCAGAACTCAATGGCAATTTGCTGACTCTTGACGACATGATTGTCATCATGATAAATGTCCCAATCGTTCGGGAGGTGTCGTTCCGGTAGTGTCCCAAAGTCGAAATTGATTGTGGCCTTTTTGGCGTTTCTGGAAATTTTGGTGGTGCCAACATGCAAAAGTTGACTCTCTGTCAAGTCCCACGGATCCGGTATCACATCCAAGCGACAACCACAACGTTCCAAACCATGACGGCAAAACAAGAACAATACGTTGCATCTGTCATTTTTATTCGAAAAAATATGTAGCCACGATCGATCCCTCTCATTTTTACCGGTAATTACAGGTAGGTACCGTGGAAGTCATGGCCAAATGCAGCAATTCCGTATCACTCTCATACCTGTATACATACCGGTACTGAGTAGAAGGTACCAGGTACAGTGCCTGGTACGTACCCTTTCCACTTAATACGGTAGCTACTTTCGAAATGAACGATTGACGTTTGTGTTCATTATACCACTGTCAGTTGGAGCGGTAAATCCAATTCCAAAACCAAAGACTCTAATAAATATAAGAACTACCGGTAGTACTCCCTTCCACACTGGCATAATGAGGACGATGATCGCATGCACACGCAAGTAATGTTTTGGTTGGATTTGGGGATCTTGACCGCTGAAGAATAAAAACAGCATGATGTCAAGAATTCGGATTGTGTGGACTTGGAGCATGTCAATAGATTGGCTTTTTGGCATGCCTTTTGTGTTCAGTACTTTGGGCCTTGCATTGGTCACCTGGTATCTTCGTCCATTTCTCGTTACTGGTGTCTATTCTGGAGCAAAGAATGACTGGACAACATCCTCCCGAGAATTTTCAGCGGTTAATGACTTCAAGTCCATGAGTTAGAAGGAAAACCTTGCTGGTCAAAGCAGAAGCAAAAGGAGATATCCGATTATTGATATCCTCTCGACGGGATCTATCTACCGCCCCGACTATCAATTCGCTCAGGAGGCATTTTTCCGCGAACATCCTTCCGTGCGTCAGTATTTCAACGCTACAGAAATTAATGACACAGAAGTTGGTTGTCATAGTCATTTGAGCTTGACACAACTCAGTCTCATTTCTAGAAAATGCCGGTCATGGCAAAGAAAAGGTGAAGCTCCATTTCTGGTCCATATAATACATGGATATGTCACCATGCGTTTTCTTCAAAAAAAGGAGAACCCAATTGGGTGGATGTGTGCGCAAAAACGTCCTCTCACATCCCTATGGCAGATACTTCAAACCTACCCAAACAACGCCGATTTCCCTGATTATTTGTTCTTGGTGGACGATGACACGTGGATTCACATGGATAGATTGGTGCCGACACTGCTTGTACAATATCCCTCCCATCAACCATTCCTAATCGCTGGATGTCGAGTCCATTCTGCGTATGAGAAATTTTTCTTCCCCTTTGGAGGATTCGGTACCATAATAACCAAGGCTGCATTGCAACGATGGACACAACCATTGATAGGTTGGAATCCTTTCAGCTTGGAATCATCCCATATCTTGCAGGAAAATACAACTACCGGTAATGATGACTTTGTTCGATACGCATGTGATCGGTATCATAACCATCATGGCATTGGCGAACGGATCCCTCCAGATTTGTTTTCGAAACAAGACATGACGGTCGCTGATATTCTCTATGCCTATACTCAGCGAGCCAACTATACGGATGTGGAAAATTGGGATGGGATAGGATTTTGCCTCCATAGCGATTGGGCCTTGGGTTACTTTGCCGCCGAATATCATATCACGGTGGATGGTCCAATTCAAGCCTACCAAAATTCGAGCATTGACAGTCATGGACAGACGGGTGAATGTCACAATGGACGAGTCGAGTCGTGTCATCCCAATGACACCATGTGCCATTACATGACACCAGCTGCTGGAATGATACAACGCATGCAGAATGCAAGCTCGCCTCAACTTCAAAAAATGCTCGCCGAGAGTGATTCTTGGTAATAACGCCGGCCCCCCCCCCCCTCATCTCTTTTCGATAGGTTCCCAAATCCGTGTACTACAACAACAAATGTCTGGTGTAAATGAGTAGTCCTACTGTCAAGCCAGTCCCCTGCGACTAAGACCCCATGTCATTGAACTCCCTTTGATCAACATCCCCTTCCTGGTACAGCAACAAAATTATTGGCTGCATGGCTGCATGAACGTTTGATGGTACATCATTGTAATTCCCCAACCAACAAGCACACCTGGTGGAGGACAGTTTTTCTGGTAATTACCTCATAACCACCATTCGGAACCTTTCAAAGACCAAGGCAAAAAAAGCAAGCGGCATGGCACCTCTCCCTACCGATCGTGTCGATATAGTATCCCGGGGGAAATGGAATAATGCAATTGAGGCACGAGTGGCAATATCGCTATCATGACGATGGTCGCTGATCTCTTTGGGGTGCAGTGTTGTTGGGACAACCGCCATGATCCGTCTGGGTCATGAGTCTTTAATCTAGTTTGTCGTATCAAGCAAACATACACTTGAAACATGACACCTTTTGACAAGTTCATGATTACAAATTACACACCAACTGTAAAAATTTACAAGAAATGAGTAGAATCGGCGTAAGACCCCATCCCCATTGCATCGGAAGTCCCGTCCCCACCGAACATCATGGCATCGAGATTGGACTAACAAAATCACGCAGCGCCATTCATCCACTTGAACTTCACAGGAATCATAATCCATCCATATCACAGGATCGGTTGCCATTTTCCAGAAAAGCATTCAACTCAGACAGACGCCTCAAACGGGTGCGTCGTGGGATGAGCTATGCGTTATCTCAAGTGGGATCATGTCCATATCTCCACCATTTTCCGACGGCTCGACTTCCAAAAGGACTGGAAGATTGCCACTTCCATCTCCCTGTTCAGTTGCGTTCAGCACCGAAATGTCTCCGAATTCACCTGGCGTGGAGCGGCTGTTATAGCTACTGAAACTCTGATCCGAAAATTCAGCTGAAGCATTCACATTCACGTCGCGAACAAAAGCATACAGTAACGCGTCATTAGCAAATGCATAGTCCCCAACCACACATCGAAACAGATTCAGTTCCCGCGCAAGGGTCCGGCCAAATTCCACTGCCCCTTGATGCGTTGCAACCACCCCAGAATCAACCATTGCATTTACTGTTTCATTGCCCATAAAGCATTGCCGATACGTACGAAAACGATGTTTACGGTCTTTCAGAACAGCGCACGCCCGGAATTTCTCTGCCATCAGCGAGAGCTCGGCTCTCGATACTACTGTGTTGTCCATGGAAGGATCATGCGAAAAATCGTTGAAGCTGTTATGCAAGCCCTTTTCTTCAAACCTTTCATCGAACCGATAGAAGACAAAAGCATCGTCAAACGCGGTTCGAGTTCCAACTGTACACGGACGAAAAAGTCGGAGTTGGCTGGCGAGCTTCCGTCCAAGTTCCACGGCCTTTTCTCGATTCTCGGCAAGTCCAACAAACATCATTGCATCCACCGCTTCGCTTCCTATAAAGCAAGACTTGTACTTTACCATTCGATATGTGCGATCTCGAACATCGACACAGGAACGGAACTGTTCTGCCTTCGTCGCCAGTTCTCCTCGTGGTTTTACACCTTGGTGAGGAAAACCGGCTCTTTCCAGCTTTAGGCTTCCCGTTGACATAGACTGCTGATCCATTATGTCCCCATCGATAGAAATACTGGTGTTGTTCCCCGTGTATTGGTACAAAAGGAACTCATCGCAGAATGCATAGCGCCTTTCATCGGAAGCATGTTTGAATAAACCAGCTTCTCGGGCCAACACTCTACCAAGTTGTACGGCTTCTTCCCGCGTACGCGCCAAACCGTAGAAAACCATGGCATCAATAGCCTCACAACCCGCAAAAACATTGGAAAATTTCCGAAAATTATGTGTTCGATCACTCACTGGTACTATTTCCTTGAAGTATTGTGCCTGTTCTGATAGAGTTGCGAGTGGTATGTCACCAAACTCACCAAGATTGCGTGGTCTATCGTTGTTTCCCTGTGATACTGCAGAGCGATCAAGAGTGAACACATCTTGTCCGAAGTGTGCAGCAGGAGAGTCATCTCGAAATCGATAAAAGACGAAACCATCTTCAAAAAGTTTGTCGCCCGAAACGCAATGAAATAGGCGTAGCTCTCGTTGCAGCATTCTCCCTAGATGCACGGCTTCTTCCCGTGTCTTTGCGAGACCGGCAAAGATCGCTGCATCTACGGCTTCTTGTCCCACAAAAGTCTTTTTGCACTTTTGCATCCGAAAACGTCTATCGCGAACGTCGACATAAGTTCGAAAGGCATCCGCTTTCTCGGCAAGCGGGCTTTTATTTAAGCTGACCATACTAGTGCTTATCGGGCCGTCAGGACTGGTATCAACATTCGAAATACTCTGCTGAACGTCGTCACGAAACTTATACAACAAAAATTCATCTCGTAGCTCGAATTCCCCGTGCACATGTTCGAAAAGCTTCAGATCACGGGCAAGCTTTCTTCCAAGCTGAACAGCCTCCCATCTAGTTGCTGCAAGACCATGATAAACCATCGCATCTATCGCATCTGTCGTAGAATTCGCAAGTTAGAGATACACAGGCTCCAATAATGAAAAGACAATGAAAAGCCCTACCTGATCCCACAAATACATTATGATGTTGCTTCCCTTGGTAGTTGTGATTGCTAACTTTGACGACCTCAACAAAGCGGAGTGCTTGTTCCTTTAAGGTCGTCTTGCCTTCTGACAAACTACATTCGTCAGTCGAGGAATCATCTTCTTCTTCTTCACATAAACTACTTAAACTTTCATCGGTACGATCCAAATAGTGATATAGGTACGCCTTGTCTTGGAAGTCATGTTCATTCGTGACGTGCTGAAAAAGACGCCGTTCAGTCGCTAACCTTCGTGCCAATGCCACGGATTCGGCACGCGATGTCGCAAGTCCATTGTATAGCATGGCATCAACCGCCTCAGAACCAACAAAGCTATTTTCATACTTCACCATCTTGTACTTGTGCTCTCTTACAAACACAATCCGTTTGAATTCCCTTTCCAGTTTTTTCAAACTTACTGTTAGGCTCATGGAATGCTGACAACTTGATGATTTGCTACCGGGACTCTTTGGAACAACAAGATTTTTTTCATCCCCGGCGGGGTGATCGCTATCTTCGTCTTCGACCTCTTGTAAGGATGCAAGGGCTTGGGAGCTTCCTGGTTCAGGTTGTGTCACTATTGGATCTGGTGCTGGAGGCCGCCAAGAGAAAACAACATCTTCTCGAAAATTCTTTTCTATTCGGGTCACCAAATCAACTACTGAATCCCAAGATTCCGGCTTTACTGCTAGACCCGACATGATGTTCTTATTCACAGCAGCAAGTTCTTCTTGTAGGTCAACCATTTTCAACACAAGTCTCCGTGGGGGCGTTTCTTCCGGGCTAACTACAATCTTTGGGAGTGCAAAACCATTGCGAGAGCTTCGTTTCTTTAGAAACATTTTACGTCGATCAACATCTGCTGCCGCGGCATTCAGGACGTCTCGAGTTGTTCTTTGTCGGTTGAAGCTGGGCCGTCCACCAATTTCACCATCCTGGAACTGGACCCCTACACATACGAGGTCAGTATTTCACCTAATGAAGAGTGATCAGCAGCATTCACAATTTGTATGCTTACCATTTCCAAAAGTGGCTTCTATTTCCATGAAGCTTCTTCTATTTGCCGTTCCCAAATCACGGTCAGACCGACCTTCAGCATCATCAAAGGGGAGTGGAAGCGTCAGTCCAGGGACTTCGCCCACCGCCCTTGTCCCCCTTTCATCTACTGTAAGAGGTGTCAATGTATCAAAGTAATCGCTGCTCGCGTTTGTATCGACTGAGCGGTAACTTGAATTGCGTCGACTTGCAGGTCGCCGTTGAGCATCGTCGTCCATATCCAGATCCAATCCTGTTACGTTTTGCATGAGCTTAGTAGTGGATGCTGACATGATTGATTCTTTATACCTCTTCCGTTGCTGATGATGATGATCCGAAACAAGCTTTGAAACGACGACTGTCTCGCCTCTCCACACCATCTTTAACTTTGGAATCAATAGTCGCATCGACGATCCCAGCGTTATGCTCAACAGGACTGTCACCCAAACCAAATATTGAATGTCTGGATTTCGGGCCTTGGTGCTGGTAGTGGGCCCATCACTTGTCGTTACCCCGATTACAACAAGTCCCAATGAAATCAATACCAGAGTGTTGGCGGCAGTTTGATAAATCACCGATGTTTCATTGAATAAGCTCGGAAGTTTGCGCGAGCTGAACGCCATTATCATCAACGTTAGCATCAACAACATTAACGCCGCATAGGCATAATTCAAGATACTTGTGTACCATAGTTGACCGTTGGTACACTGTGGTGTTGCGACTGAGTACTCCGAATTCCAAACGAGTTGCAGCGTGTGAGGTTGGAGGATGACCGAGCAGGTTTGTAGCACAACTTGAGGAAATACAAAGAAAAGAACCACAAGCGAAAGTTGTTTTGAGTTGACAGACCGCCTGACGGCTATCCTTTGGCTGGGTGGTCGGTTGGTTTGCAAGAATTCAGGACCTGGCGCCTTGAAACGACACTTAAATATCTGTTGAGGAATTCGAGCAAGTAGGAGCAAGCATTGAATTACTTGCATTCTCCACATCATACGATGCCGCAATTTCTTTCGGTATTGTTCAAGAAGTAGTGGCGACACGACAGCGTGAATCCTCCATAATCGTCCCAGCGTTATGCTATACATTACTTGGACAGGGATCAAGATCATCGGGGAACTCATTTGACAATAGAGATCGCTGTGGGGTTGCAACAGGAATGCAGAGACAGTCGCAACCAATGCCGCAAACAAGAAGACAACCAAAAAATCCGCCTGTGACAAACTCAAAACAGGTTGCTTTCGGTGTTTGATAGTTTGCCAAAGGAGCCATGCTATAATCGCAGAGGAAACGGCGATTGCAACAAACGAAAAAATTCGAACACCTTGAGAAACGTCAAATATACGAGCTTGATTCTGAAGTGTTAGCAAACGTTCCACTGGTGGTAAAGCGTTCGCAATGTCCCATCGGAAAACCTGGTTCGAATACTGAACCATCACAATGGGGAAATATTCACCAGGGTATGGGAGCGAAGCCAGTATGGAAACATTGGCTTCGAGTGAAGATTGGTTAAATAAATCAATCCAAATCGTCTCCGATTCGACATAAGTGAATTGAGAGGAAACGTTGTCATGCAAGGCATCGAAGTCAGTGGTCGTCGCTTCGTCAAGAATAAATGGCGAGCAGAATCCCACTCGTCCGGAAACACAAAAAAGGAGCTTCACTCCAACTTTCGTGATCGACTCGTCAAAATCGGAAATGCGAATTTCAACTGGATATTTGTATTTTTTCTCCGTTCGCAGAATCGTATAGGGCTCATCGACCGCCGGTTGATGTAACGTTAGTGTGACATTCTGACATGGAAGGGGTATAGAAATCATGTTGATATCTATCGGTTGGACCGACCTCCAACACAATGGGTCCGCTCCTGTAGCTGAATTGTAACCCAAGCCGTCCGATGAAGCGGCAACGGGAATCGTAAATGTTTGTGTGATAATCCAAACAAGGATCATGTAGAGGATTGAGGGTGTGTGTTTGGAGCAATGCGTCCGGTCGAACAAGGAAAAAATCTCGCCTCGCCTTCGCCTCCTCTTGAATGAAGTGTATTCGATTCGAGTACTCATATCTCGCAATGATTTAGAATGTTGATAATATCGAGGGAACATATCAGCTAACGAAAACACCCTCGTTGTAGGTGCCGAATGGCAATTTTCCGAATTCCCAGTATCCCAAACACCGAGTCGGCTGACAGGCAACCACCGGTAGTTGCCACCAATAGCGCACGAGGATTTCACCGCAGGTTCACAATTAATCGTTGTCCTTTCCGTGGCTTTCTCTGGGCGTATATCCTCACAGTGGTCATCCTTTGCTGGCATAATTTTGTCCATCAGGGGAATCGAACCTGTTCCGGCACGCGACCCTTTCAAGAAAATCAAGGATACACATGGATGAACAGGTTCTAAGTTCATTAAATACTGCACGCCTGCAGGCTATCTCACATTCGATATGCCGTGTTTTTATAGCGATAGTGTTACTGCCTTGTAAGTACGATCAATTTCCGGACTAAGCCTTCTTTTGCACATTTAAGCAAGCAGGAGACCTACGATTTGGGGATCATATTGCCGGACTTCGACGCGCGATTTAACGATGGTGGTCTTGGATGGTTGCGCTATCAGGCGTTACCCTCCATTTACCGGAAAAACATAAAGGACCAATGAAATCTGCATGGTCAAGTTCACTAGCGTTGTTTTCATCAACCTTTTTTAGCAGTAGCTCCTTTTTTATTAGTCTACCGGCAATAATATCAAACTGGCGGTGACGGATATTGTCATTCCTCGTCAATGTCAGAGCCGCTCACGCGAATCTGTATAAATAATAGCAGCAGTATCGTCCTCCTCTGCAACATAGTCCGCCGAAACTCCACAACATGGTGGAATCACACAGAGAAATGGAAATACACTGCTACGATCGTCTGAGGACTCGGCGGTATTATTGTACTTTCTCCGCTTAAACTCGGACGTTTTCCACTTAATGGAAGACGATGACGACGATACACCACCACCTGCCAGTAGTCAAGAAGTACTACTTGCTAAAAACCCCTTGGATGATGCCTCTTTGCCAGATACACTATCCGGTGTGACTGGAACTGGTGTTGGTGCCTTGCTTTGTGTAGGTGTCTTGGTTGTATGGCGCTGCCGCCGGCTAGCCAAGAGCCCCTCGGCCTGACCGGGACGTCCCTCTGCTGATTCAATAAGGATCGGAGCATCGTTTGGTGGGGGGGTATTAGTCTTTTTCCGCGTGCTTGTCCGTTTTTTCTCCCCAACAACTCGTTGTTCTTCCACGGGCAAGGCTATCCCCCTATCAATGCGCATCATATCCCCTTCTTGCCACATAATAGGTTCTAGATCTTGCAAGAATTGTTGTTGTGGTCCAATGACACATCCAGGACGACAGATTCTCATCCAGCCAATCACTTCTGGTGCCGTCATTCGGTAATGTTTCATCATGTATGCCCCAATACAAGTCCCCGTTCGTCCTAGTCCAGCCTTGCAATGCACGGCAAATGCCTTGCCGGAAGGTACCGCCTCAAAGCCGGCCAAGACCCGTTGCAAAATACTCATAGGAGGACAGGAACCATCCAAATAAAATTGATCCAAATGATCAATCCCTGCTTGAATAAAGTCTTGTTCATTGTAGTTCTTTTTATTTAATCGCACCACCAGAGCCACGTTTCTTGATTTAAAGTAGGGTATATATTCAGAGGGCGACAAGGTACAATACCCCTCGGGACTGACAACCTTTTTGAATGAGGGACCGGCAAAGGCAATGATTTTGTCTTGAATGATCCAATTCAAATCTCCATTCTAAGAAGAGGAGATCCCAAAAAAGAAGGATTCGATAGAAAACACACACAAAAGGTGAGTATTATTGTACTGTTGGGTAGTTTTACCGTTTGACCTCACAATGGAGGGTCGTGCTCCTCCCGGTCCATTTTTGTACACACGCACCTCGACTTGTTCAAAATACTCGTATTCTTCCAAATTGAATGATTCCCAATCAAAGAATTTTAATTGCTTGGCCTTGACAATGCCCTGGAGACAATGGATGATGGTAAGATCGTAGGTACATGCCACTGGACTAGCATCATGAAAAGGTGGAAGTGGGGCAATGGTGGCCTTGGCAATGGACGATAAAGGCGTGGGTGGGGGCATACTCGATGCCTTGCGTCGGGGTGGCGGTAGTCCACCCTCTTGATCCTCGTCGTCATGATCCATATAGTATTGAAAGCCATAAAAGGCTTGTTCGGGAGTACGTTTCATTTCCAACACCTGCCAGGCACAAATGAGATAAATGGCATTGGTTCGTTTGGCTGGTTGTGTCGAAGAATAAAAGAGAATGACGGGATGATGTTTGTCATTTTGGGATTGTTCCACCAACAAGCCATTGAGCTGTACCGTAAAGCGATAGAGTTGTCCCAGATTCAACGGACCAAAATCTAAAAAGAAATTCCAATAGACCAGTTCCTCATCGATACAAAAACACTTGACGGGGACCTTTTCTTGCTTGCGATTTCTCAATAGTAGTTTGTTACTAGCAGGTGGTGATTTCAAGGCACAATAATAGAGTCGATCCTGGTAAGGGGAAAAGAATCCAAAAGGAAGAAAGTGAGTGAGACAGATGCAATGGATTCTCGAACATTTTTAATGGAAGCGGTAACGTGGATTCGAAAGTTAACATATACTCAACAAGAACGTACCGGAATGATCTCCACAGCTCCTCTCAAGGGATTCTTGGAACTGGACGAACTCGAAGAAGTTGGATTCGTGGAAGGCATTGTAGGAAGACCTTGTATCTACTAGCATAGATTCACAGTCCACATTTCCATTCACAAACGAGTAGCATCAATCAATGGCAAAAGCAAGAATGCAAGAACGAAACGAGAACAAAAAAGGGTAGAATGAGATTTCCAATTGATAAAACATGGCAACTTCAAAACCAATGAAATGAGACCCAACGCTTTCGTTCCCGCATGTTTTGGCACATCATCAGCATGATGACCGACATACGACGCCCCCCTGGTGTCGACTCCTCAAAGTAGCGGCGTTTTCCATTTTCATTTGACAAGTTCAATGTCCGTTCAACTCACAGATCAAGTACTATATCGGGTCAGGTAATTGCGGTGTCTGTGGTAGCTGTCGTGCCGATTCTTTTTTGCCGTGGAATTTTGCCGTGGAATAAATCACAAGGAAACAACAACCAAAAGACACACTATGATTGCTGTCAAGTCTTGTCTCCAGAAACAACACAAACTACGAGACAATCCTCTCCACACAAGCACCGATTTGGGATGTATATGTGGTCTATCGTTGTCTCGGTCCGAGAAAGGTGTCCCAAGGAAAGAAAGTTTGTTTCGTTTGTATCGAGAGGGGCTGCGTGGGACGACTCTGGCAAACGGCCCACCGTTCCCGCACCTCTTCCGCCCGTTGCGTGCACAGGTCCAAATATAGAGAAGAGTTCCGGCGTCGATAGGGTTATGCCTTTGCGACATGCTCCAGACACCGTTGAAGAGACCTACTATCACCATTGGATCCGTTGCAATGCGCGGCCGCTGCATAATACTTAGAACCGGCGTCGACAGTTGAATTTTCATTCAAATTGGAGCACCAAAAATGCCAGGTGCATACGCAACAGCGTTGGCTTTGTACGTGCAGGCTACGTGATCACATCATTCTTGGGTCGATCTTGGGGTTTTGTCGATCCGTGAATAACCCTCCTTCGAGGCTTATATACCGGTGTCTATGTTTACCCTTGAAATCCTGCATCCATCACACTGGTACATAACAAGAATGTGAGGAGGTATTTTGTATTTATACTGCAAGTGACTGGTATCTTTCAACATACCAGGTCCACAACTTATTACTGTTAAGTATGAATTTATACGGTTAACTCATCTTTTTGATACACTAGATTCTAGTTTTCAACCAACAAACACAAACACAATCACCCCCATCAGCAAATATACCGGTACAAAGCGCTCATGTCCTTTTACTCTTCAATGCCGGCTAGTAATCCATCATGGTTCCCTCCTTGATTGGCAGCTTCCAAAATGGCTGCGCGATAAAAGGAACTTACCATCGTCCGATCATCGGCAGTAGTGGCCGCTCGTTGGTCGGCTCTGGTGGGATAGGCTGCATGTTCTTCGGCGGTTCGCATCGCATCGCGATAAAAGGAACTCACTGGCTTGCCGGCGGGACTTCCCGTCATGACGGCCCAACGATTCACTCGTCCTCCTGCGGCACCAGGAGGGGTCAGGGGAGGATTGTCGTGCTGCTGCTGCTGCTGTTGTTGATGATAATGATAATGATGTTGTTGATGATTTTCCTCCACAAAACTGCTGGGAGGTGAACGTGGAGGTCCAAAGGCATGTTCGGGAATAATGTGCAGTGGCATCATTGAGGCTTCTTCGTCTTCCTCTGGTGTTGCAGGAATGTAATCAATGGGTGCAACGTCACCCGATACAATGGCCGATCGGTAGAAGGAACCAATATTGGCAGCTTCAATAGTGGCAAGTCTCCTATCGACCAACACATCATCTTGATTGGATGATGATCCACTACTGGTAAGACTTGCCATTCCATGATCCTGTCGTGTGGTACGCATCGTGTCAACCACCACGGGAGTATTGCTCAAATACGACGGTGCATTATTGGTCGTCGAAGGCCCTGTGCCACTCGCCCGCAGTCCTTCAATGAGGGTCATTTCTTGCATTCGAATAATTTCAATAAAGGAATCTCGTTCCATTCCAATAGTCGGAGGGGGGCCGGATTCCACGACGTGGTGGGATCTCTCAAATCCGCCTTGATAATCATTCCTCGACAAGGGCATGACGACAATTTCTGGTTCGTCCCAAGCCACGTCGCCACCGCTGGTAGCCCTTCCAGAAAAAGTCTGTCCCCTTGGTGGAGAATGAGAAAATCCTGGCCGATAGGGTTGAGGTACTGCTGTTGTCGTTGTACCCCCTTGTTGTTGTTGTTGTTGTTGTTGTTGTTGTTGTTGTTGCATTGTCGTTGTTATCGGACTTGGTGCTCTGGGAGTATTAACGGCTCGATAAAGCGCACTATCTGGTCTCAAGACGGGTTCATTCACTGCTACAGCACCAGGACGAAAGGCTCTATCAGTCAATGTACCGGCTTCCACTACTTGCACCTGTGGCCGTTGTTGAAATACTCGTGGTGCCGTCGCGGTGCTATTCACGATTGGCTGTCTTGCGACGGGAACAGCGGGAGCATTGACATTGTTCATGGTCATGGCAAAATCTGGAGGTTGATTCAAACCCGCGCCTCCTCGGGACATGGGGTGCTGCTGCTGCTGCCCTCGTAACCTCGCCAGTTCGTCAGCAGAAAAGCAGCCAGTACTCGAGCCGGAAATTGACGCGGGGCGGGTAGGTGCCGCCAAAGTCTCTTCTGTGTAAACCACGGAACTAGCGTGTCCCTGCAAGCTAGGCAGGTTGATTTCATTCATGAATGGAGCATCTGGTAACCCCATTACCCGTCTGGGAGCAGCAGTATTATTGTTGTTGTTGTTGGTAACGTTTCGCTCCACTTGGCTAGCCGTTGCCAACACCACGTCGGCATCCAGTACTGCATCGTCGTTGTCACGGGTAGGACTCGAGTTGCGACTCCCTCCTTTTCTGCGAAAGAATCCTGCGAATCCTCTCACCATGGGAGATGGACTAGGACTTCTACTTCGACTACGAGTGGATTTGGCCCCAAAAATAATCGCAGGACTTGGCAGTCTTCGCTGGGCAGCGGATGGACTTGGTGCCCGATTCATTTGCGATGGGGTATTGGGAGCAGCATAACCGGATCGGCCACCACCCCGCAATGGCGATGCACTGGGACTCGAAGGAATCCTGGGAGGAGCGCCAAAGTATGGGTCCATATTCATCTGTGGTGGTGGAATCGATAAATTTCCCTTGACATGCAATGGTGGTGGATGCGATACGTTACCCTGGCCATGGAATTGTGGTGGAACAGGAAGCATATTTCCAGCAGGATCATGGGAAGGGACATTGCGTGCCCAACCAGTAGGTGTAGTGAAACTTCGGTTGACGGGATGGGGCTTGGGAATGACAGGTCCCCGTGAAAAGGATTTTGGCGGCGCTCTCAATGGAAACTCCATTGGCGGCTGGAACTTGGGTTTCGTCTCGGCATTATTACTATTAACTTGCAGAGAGTTCGATTTCTGTCCCAATAGCGGCACTTGAGCGTCAGCCGGTGAGGATGATGGTAGTGGCTGTGATGACGGCAGCTCGATCGGGTTGGTGGCAGTTTTTGGGGTTGCCGTGGGTGAACGGATGGTTCCCTGGTGCGGCAGGGGTTCGTTTCCTACAACAGGAAAAGGTGCACCGTCGGACATTTGATTTTCAAGAAAAGAAATCACTTGAGCATCAGGATTATCCAAAAATGGCTGCCTGGCCTTGTCGAGAGGTGTTTGCCCTTCTAGATTTTTCCACTTGACCGATTCTGGACTTTCCTTTACTAGGATCTTGATAGATTCCATAGAAGCGCCAGAATAGCAAGCCAAATGAATCGGTAGATTTCCCTCGCTATCTGCTTGTAAAAGTGAAGCCGGAAAAAGTCGTAATAAAAACTTCAAAATATCTGCCGATGCTTGATTGAGCGCAGCCGTATGGATGGGAAGGGCATTGCCATAGGTAGTAATTTCAATCGCGCCAGGTGTTTCGGCCAGGATTTGCATAATCTCACTAAGCGATTGCGGGGCTTCACAAGCTTTGTGTAATTGTTGACCGGCAATAACCACATCCGGAGGAAGCTTCTTTGGCTGATCTTGTTGTTGTTGTTGTTGTGCTTGACGTTGCTGTTGTTGTTGTTGCTGCTGCTGCTGGCCTTGTGCCCTGTTACCTCGTCTTGGTCGTCGTGTCGTGGTAGGATTCCGCTCTAATTCGTCATCTGACACTGCTGTCTGCATTCGAGTACTAGTGTGACTTTCAGGACCCACGGGTGCAACAGGGACATGTTCATTGATGGATGTCTTGGGCGATGGGGCATTCTCTGCCGGTGGTACCGAATTTCTTGAGTTTGGACCATCTTCCAGGGTTGGAGGAACAGCAGCAGCCGTCACTGTCTCATCGGGTGGACCGTCGTAATGCAAGGCTGGTTGAATGCGGTGCAGCCATTGGCACAAGGCAAGTGGTGGAGCCGTGCGACCACTTTCCCTCAGAACATGCCTTGCCACTTCTTGTACTGTGAGACCAATTTCAAGTACCGAATCAGGGCATTGTTCAATCAAAAATTCAATGACTGCCTGATCCGCGCTACCCAAACAGGCACAGTGCAGGGGTAACAAGTTGTTGATATCACGTTGCAATAAAGTTGCTGGAGAGGCATGCACCAAGAATTCGACAATGGGCAATTGTTGCCCTTCCCAACAAGCGACATGGATTGGTAATCGATTCTGATTTCCCCTTGATTGTAGAATTTCTGGGCACTCCAATGCCAGATAAGTGACGACATCTAAATTTTCGGAATAGGCACTGGCAATATGCAATGGTGCCCATTCATTCTGGTCTTGAATAGACAATGCCTCCCTACAGTGCAATACGAGCAATTCAACCACTTCGAATGGGGCTTGATTGGCACAGGCAAAGTGTAATGCCATGCGACCGTCGTTGGTGGTTTGTCGGACCGACTCGGGCCAGGCATGGACCAGTGTTTCAATCACGGCGAGGGGGGCCCCCCGAGCACAGGCCAAATGCAGCGCCAACCAGCCACTCGAGTTGGCCATGCGAATCGTTTCGGGACATTGTCCCAGTAGGAACTCTACCACCTCTACCGAGGCTTGATTGCGACAGGCATAATGGAGGGGTAACATGCCCTTGGTCGTTTGTTGCAGACAGGACATGGGATTGGCGGCCAAAAATGCCACTGATTGCAGCGGAGGCCGATGGGCACACAGGATATGCAAGGCAGTACGGCCATCACTGTCGCGATGCATGGCAGCATTGGGACATTTGGCAATCACACTCTGAATTCTGGAAAGACCATCTGGTTGGTATTTGCACAACTCGTGTAATTGGGCACCCATCATTTCTAAATTCGTCACCGCCGCGTCGTCTCTCCCACCCCCAAGAGACACTTGATTTTGAGTCATCATTTTTTGTTTGTTTGTTTGTTTGTTAAGCAATCCAAAAGAAGGTTGGTGGAACACACACTCTTTGTGTCACGGTCAGTAACGATGAATTCGATGACAATAGAATATCAGAACCGGCACCTAAACGGTCATCACCCAAATTCGCACCACCGAGGCGAGAACGAGACGAGGCGAGTTTCTTGCAAGAAAGGCTCCGCCTTTGTGTCTGGCAATGCGTGTCACAAGCACAAGCGTAAATGTGGCTGCAATGGCAAGGGGGTTGTCCGATATTTTAGGCAGTAAGTGTCGAAAATGGAAATGGAACAAGCCGTCAAAAATAATGATCCAATAATTGTAGTGGAAAGGCATGGGAAATATAGCGACGACGCACCGCGAGCGGGTGGGTGATGTCCCGCGCAGCACGTAATAAGCACCTCTACTGGTATATCTACCACGACAGGTACTACCGGAAGAATCGGGCATGTCCGAAAATTCTGATACTTATTTGTAGCGTCGTGTCTGGCCTCGTCGACACGCAATGCCATAGTTGAATCGCAGATGGGGACAAGGGACCAGTCGGGGTCGGGAACCACAACCCGGCACAGGACATGTCGACATGCTAGAGGACAAGATGGTACTTAACGAGGATCCAAGATTCGAAACGGTATCGTTGGGTATGGGGCAGTCACACGTTGAAGCGTCCCCCCCAACACAAGACTCGTTTGCTGGAACGAAGTGAAGGTCTCGAGCTACCGGGTATCTTCCCTTACCGATGAAGTATACTCCAAAGTGACGAGAGGTCGTATTTCAAGTCTCTTTCCGTTCAATCCAATTTTTGGATTGTTTATTACAGGCTCTTTTGCCTATCCAATGTGTCACACAGAGCGTTGTTGGGAGGAGTGATAACGCACCGCCAACGAATATCCATTCATGCTTTCAAGGCCGACAGTACTTAGGAAAATTTTCCTAAACCATTAACTGCAGCATTGAAACCAACCGACATTCGTGACTATGGTGGACGGAGCTAGACCGTGGAGGATAAGTGACGTTAAATTATGTGAACGCGAATTCAACATCTTGCGCTAGTACCGGTCGTCCCTCACACCGAACTGTGGATCCATTGCCTACCCTTCGTTTCCAGTGTCGAAAATATACGCCAAGCAGGAACACGAATCACAGTGCTCGCAGATCACGTTCACCTATTAACATGTACATGTACTCTATTCATTAAGATCGGTAGGTATTTCAGTAGCAAGAGCTGTTGGGAAGGAAAAAGTGCCAACACAACGAGCTAGCAACACCACCACTACCTAGATATCAATAAAACTACTACTAAGCAAATGAATCGAAAAGTAAAACATTAAACAACCAAAGCATTGAGGAAACAAAGGCATTTTCTAAAGCATCTGGACGAGGAGGGTAGAGAAACAACCAACCCCTCACCACATCTTAATCACCAGACTAGTAGGGAACAATGGCTTGCATTGTTGGGGTTACCAGGCCCGCCAAGGAAATGTTATGCGGTGGCAGGGCATACTAACACCCTTTGAATTGGGACATCCTTCTTGGAGCTATACAGTGCTTGTGCTCCATTAGATGACGCCAAGGCTCCTATCCGTGCGTTGGAAGCAGGGTGCACACCCTTGCAAGTAAGGAGTCGCGGTGCTGAGGCTGTACTTCTCTTTGGCTGCATGGGGCACCGATTTTGTATTCCTACTCTGTCAAGTTTTTGGAATCGTGGATCCTCCACGTACATTTTCGTTTTGACTGCAAATTTCAAGTACCGGTATGTAGCTCGGAATTCGGAATGGCCACGGCAACCGTACTATAGTACCGGTACCGTTAGTTCTACACGGAATCATCGCTACCTGGTACCGGTACTAGCAGTAGGTACCTGGCAACCGTGGCAACGCGAATCCAGTTTTCACCCAACAAAGCACCAACTTTTTACATATATATACTATAGCAAATAGATGCAACGGAACGTTTGATTCACGGTGGTTTCGTTGTCGTTCCCTTCAAAACCTCAAACGGAAACTGTTTTGAACAACACGATGCATTCAATCATTTCATTTCTTTTCAATGAAATCTCAACATGAGATTGACGTTCAAATTGCAACCGGTTCTTGTGTTGCTGTCGGGAATAAGTCTCGTAGCACAGAATCCAAAGCCTACGACAGTAGTGCAAGCGTTCACTGTTTCTTTCCGTAGCCGACGTTACAAGAATGACTGTTTTTCCCTGAAATGGACACGAAGCTCTAGGTCCGCTGCAGAAAATGCAGGAGACGCCGACCAGATGCAAGACCAAGGTTATGATGAGGACGAACCGTGGTATACACTTGACGATTGGGACGAAGCACGAATGCGAGAACAGATTTCTGGGATCAAGAAATACATCGAACTGAACCTAACAGCTCATCAACAACATGTTGACAAAAACAAGAGATTGTCCCAGAAAAGTCATGACACAATGGAAACACTCCTCAAGAAATTAGAGAACGATCTTCGAGCGCGGAATGTAAAGAAATCTGGGATATTTGACGTCAAGGAGAGTTACCGTCTTGAATTGATTGAGAAAAACAAAACAAGATTTGACATTAGTATGATCAAAAAAGACGATGCCCACGGAAAGGCAAAACAAAGATTCAAACTTCGAAAAGACATTCCATCATTGTACGCATGCAAGGAACTTGATCCCGCCTGGCCACTTGTCAAGGATAAAAACATGTCGAACAAAGAGTTTCTTGACAAGCTCATACTCCAGCTTCCAGAACTGCATGAAAGATGTGTAAGGAGTGCCTTTGGCCTTCTAGATTATACCCCGTACGGAATTGACAAAATGGGAAAGAGGGAATTGCAAGTGCATGAGTACCTTCCGTTGTCCAGATTGTGTTTCGGATCACTGGGACCCAACGAAAAATCATACAGGGCCGAATCGGCCATTACCTCATCTCTCTCGTTTCGCTACAAGTCAAAGGAAGATGATATAATGGCTCAAGAAAGTAGGCTTACCATCGAGGTAGATACTGCAGTGACTCTTGGTAAAGATGGATGGGATCCGTTTGCCACGATGGAAATCAAACCATCTCATCATAAGTACAAATTGAACACTTACCATAAATGTTCTCTCGTGACAACCATGACGGCTATTGCTATCAAGCGATGCATGCAGGTCAAAAACGACACGCGCTACGATCAAGTTGCCATACCGTTTTTCATTGCGATTGGTGGAAAGTGCTCGTTGTATGTGACAACGATGGACAATCAAGGAATTCCATACATCCAAGCTGTTGAATTCCCAGATCATCGCAACAGTACCGATAATCGTTTTGATTCATTTCGTGACAGAAAGGAAATTTTCACTGCTTGGGCCGTTCTTCTCAACAAGTTCAAGAGATTCTTCAAAGACTACGAGCAAATTTACCAGGATCAACTAACAGAACGTAAAAAAATAATCAAGGCCCTTCCTCGTGTCGGCACTCTGTCTCGGACATACCCCAAAAAGGTTGTACGGAAAGGCAAAGTCAATCATGAAAACAATGTTGGAACGGGATATTTAGAAGAGCAGATGGCTCAGGAAGCTGCCTCTTGTGGCGGGAGATTTGTCAATGTGGTAAATCCGCATAATCGCACTGCCTCCTTCGCCGATGAGGGTCTTGGTATTATGGATAAATGGCAAACAAGCTCACCATTCTTCTTCACGGGTACATCAAAGTTTGTGGTGACTGGAATGAAACCAAAGAATGTATTGCTCAAGGTATGGAAGGCTGAAGATGTGACCAGTACTTTGGTGGAATTAGAATGTCGGTACCATAAGCGCGCATTCAAGGCTGGCGTACCAGTGGCAGTTCCTGTCTTTCCCAAGATTGCACGATCCAAAAGTTCGAATAAATCAGAATATTTGGTAATGGCAGTGGAGTATATCCCCAGTGATGCTATTGCATCGGTTGATGATGTTGTGACGTTTTGCCGCTCGTTGATTGAAACGGTTGAATTGCTGCATAATGAGGCTGAGTTGCTTCATTGCGATTTGAAGTTGGACAATGTACAATGGAGTGATGGGGTTGTTCGACTTGTCGAGTTTGGACATGCCCAACCTGTCAGCAATGCAACCAATGTTCGAGGTTCACGCGGCTATGAGGCTCCAGAAGTGGAGAATGGAATGCCATGTTCGACCAAGACCGACGCATTTTCGGTTGGTAGGATAATGCTGGAATGTTTGGAGACAGTGAAACAAAAGGTGCAGCATGGCCAAGTCAACACAGTCAATACTTTGTATGACATTACCACTATGCTGACCCAGTCGGATCCCGAATCTCGATGGTCCTTGACACAGGCTTTGGAGAAAATTCAGACCATCCACGCAGACGTGGAATGAGGCATCTACCACCCAGTGATCACTAGGTGCCAACACATGATCCCAGACTCCGTACTTGTACATAGCACAATCGGCATGATAATGCTGGAGAAGCTCTGAACGAAATCCAAGCTTTATTTGGAAAGCTTAGGCATGAAGAAAAGGGAAGAAAGTGGGGGTACTTCAAGGAATCCGCAATTTAATGCATACTGCGCTTATCGTTCTTGTCTATCCAATTTCGAAGCACCATGCACGATGCTTGTATCGCAAGTTTTCGCGGGTGCAGAAAGGCGTAGATACCCCATATAAGTACTTCGTTACCGCCCTTTTTCACTTGTGGAAAAGGCAAATCGGGGATGATCTCTAGGACATGACAAAAAAGAGGGTGGTATTCCGGCATTTTGCAAAGATCCCAACACAAGTGCAGACATGCATGACTGCTTGCTGAAGGAAATTGTGATTGTACGACTTGTTACGAATAATTCGTCTCCATTGTGAGCCGATTTTACAATTGACGAAGGCTGGGATGCAGAACTTTGAAGACCTGACGATTTGATCAGACTTCTTGGTTTTGTCATGAGACTCTCACCATTATAGAACCAACGATATGTGAACGAGTCAGGAAAGGCCACGACCAAGGACGAGAATATAGTGATTGAAAATGTCAAGGCTGTTCCAATTTCATTGGAAGTAGTAATGACGACTGTAGAACTACAAGAATTACTCAAATATGACAGTTCAGACTTACCGGTAGTCTGATGGAGAAACCAAGGCGGTTGGCAGGACTTGGACGACTGGTTTTAGAATAGAAGAAGTGCTAGAAACACTTGTTGCCAAGGGTCATCTAGTTTATGAAGGACTCAACTGACCTCCCGCATTATTGTTAATTTGTTGCATCCAATGCGACATGCTTCGGTAAGTCCCACCCGTAGGCAACACAACAATATGTCTATTCTAACAACCATAAGAAAGTACAGATACCCGCCCTTGCCTCATTCACGGATCAGTTTTTTATTATGGAAATCTCGTCGCACCTTCAGAGTGCGTCTCGATATTCGTTTACAGGTATTCGTGGATGGGCACTTTGGGACCTAACGTTTCATTATTTACTGGGCTCCCTATTGGTCGCTTTCTTGTGACAGTCTGTTAGCTCATCATCAACATCCGCTAGCGCATTCTCATATTTTCGGGTTGGTTTGACAGTCCAGCCTGCTTTCTGAGCGTCCTTGAGAAATTGCTTTAATTCATTGATCTCTGCGGTTGTTGGATCGTTTTTGAGATCACCCCGTGCTTTATCTACTCTTCTTTCTGTCAACGCTAAGAGCTCCATTTTTCGCGTCATTTCTGTGGCTTCTGGAATCACAAAATTGTGAAGTTGAAAAATCAACCGACCTAATGCATACCAGTCATGCCACGCACGAATAGTGTTTCGTGATTTGTCATCAACATGCTGTGCTCCGGGATCAACACACCGTGATCCGTCCGTTAGCTGTTCATGATAGCCTTCTGGATACTTCCTTCCAGCCTTGCCCCCAAAATCAAAGTCTATCAAATATGCTTGACCATCGTTCTCGTTAAACACGGTATTGAAACCGCGAATATCGCCGTGTACAAATCCTTTTTTGTGAAGCTTTTCAAGCTGATCAATGATTCGTAGAAACGACTCGGGTTTCGTTGCGTAGTGGCGTCCAGGTCGAAATGGCGTCAGGATCACTTGCAACAATTGTTTGCTGGATGAATTCCAAAATGGATCAGAATCATCATTGTCGAACAATTTATTAGAAGATATTTTCAAGATTCTTCTTGCTCCTTTACCGACAATGTCCTTACAAGCTTTGCTCAAATAAATCACGGGCGATCGTGTGGATTTGCGGAAACGCGTGTCATAACTGCGAAGAACATGCTGAGATCAAAAACAGCGCAGAAACTTTAGCCGACAGGCACCAAAGACAAATAAAGAAACAATTGAGAACTTACTTCCTTGTCGATTCTGCAGCAATTGGAGCTGTAATATGTATATTCCTTCGGTTGGTTGTCTTCGTCCGCTATCCAGCAAGAGAAGTCACAGACTCCCCGCAGCAACCGTCCAAACGCTTCAGATCCAGCTTTTAGCTCGTTTGTTTTTGTGTGCCAAAGAAGAGAAATGCGAACGTCATCAATGTTTTTGTCTTTGTCTCCTTCTTTGTCTTCATCATCTTCAACTTCACCTTCTTCGCCGTCGTCGTCGTCGTCATCGTCATCGTCGACTTCGTGATCGTCGTCGTCGTCTTCTTCATTGTCATTGTCATCGTCGACTTTGTCCTTGTCCTCGTCTTTGTCCTGGGCCACGTCTTTATGCTCGTTTTCGTTTTCGCTTTCATGGTCTTTGTTTTCAACTTTGTCTTTGTTCTCATTATTCCAAAGACAGAGAAAAACTCCTAGCTTGACCACAAAACGTTCACACGTGTTGGACTCTTCGCTTTGACGCTCGTCATCGATCGTCATGACAGCAAGAAGCAGTGGCGATTTGTCTGTCGGCTTTTGTCTCTTGCGAATCATCATGATATATTTTAGTCCTTGGTCGACTTGTCTCCACCAGTCAGCACCCCTTAGGCCGACCTCAACTACCATCAATGGCCTACCGGTAGGCACATCTTCATTTTCATTGTAAAGAACAATGTCGACCTGTCCCCCAGGCTTTTTCGGTTCAAGCGGATCCACTGGCTCTTGTCCATTCGCCTTGAGAGGAATCTTGCTGTAGATCTCGCGAGGAGTATCTTCCAGAGGAATTTTGCGATTGATAGTGGCTACTAGTAACTTTGTCAGATCCCCCTCCTTTGGGGTTCCTTCTGGGCGTTCTTGGACGGCCGCCTCCAGGACCTTGGCAAACCCATAGTCCTTGTAGTTGTCAGAAGACCAGTACCTGCTTTCCTTTCCAAGATACTTGAGCTTCCCAGGATCCTGACCATGGAAGGTGCGCACCAGAGGGAGACCCAAACGATGACAGAGGACAGAGCGAAGTCGATTGTATACCTCCCGCTCACCGTTTTCATTGTTGGCTACGGCACTACCGGTAGGTGAGTCGCTTGGGTTTGTTTTCGGACTCTTTCTACCGTCTGCAGATTCCGACAGGCTACGCTTTGATGTACCACGCATGTTGTGTTGAGCACTATTGACTGTGAGAATCAAGTCGACTGTGTGAATGATGATGAGTTTCTTTCTGGGTCCACGGTTTCGCAGAAACGGGATTCAAACTTCAAACACCGTAGGTAGGTATTGCACACTCACCACAGTATGGTCATACACCTGTCAATACATACCTAGTTTATGTCGGTTAATTAACAGTAAGATATCGATGCTTGGTCATTGGGAACAAGTCGGGAATGGTCATGTAAGTGAATTGTTCAATTGCCATTGTCTTCTAAACCTGATGAATATCTGCATGTATTCTCATGATGTTGCCATGAAGTCTCTCAACATGAGATCGACGATCAGAGTCGTGCTTCCGGTCGTAAAAGTACTTGGAGTGTTTTCGCTCGGGACTCTTTCTCATATATTGCCACGAAAATATGCGATGCCTTCGTCGTCGCGATCCAGCAAAGGAACTGGGAAGTGACCTCGTGTCAAACAACTCATAGCTAGATTGGATGGAGACCATTGTAAAAAGAACCCATGAGATCAACAAAGATTCAATTTCGAAAACAGACCAAGTTCAACGGCCGTTTACGGTGTTGACTCCCTACTAGAACAGTGCCAGCCTGAACGTTGATCAAGTATGGTCATGCGTCAAGGAGGATAGAATCAAGACTTTAATAAGCTCGTACTCCATCTTCCGGCATCGAATGAACGAGTGGTGGGGTTCGCCCGGCTCAATCCAGACAAGCAAGGATGAATTTACCATGAGGCCATCATTCTTACGGGTATGCATCATATGCATCATGCATTGTCTCGTACCATAAAGGTAGATGCAGCAGTGATACTGGAGGCCTAATGGGGATGATTCGACAAACATCAATGACGACTCTTGCAATTCAAGAAGAGCGATGATGGAGCACAAAGTACAAGGACCCACGACATGCACTTCGCCCACATGGACTACCATCCATTATGTATGCTGTATGCTGCGCAGTGATGGAAAAACTGTCTCATTATTCACACTACCTTTGGGCAATCAAGCTATTCCAAGCACACAAGCAGTTGAATACCCACGGGTAAGTTGCTATGGTTGGGAAAATCGTTTTTATTCCGCCCTTTTGTCTTGAGGAGTCAAAACGATTAGGCAGAATCAAAGCGATTTTCTCGACCATTGCAACGACCACTCGGGTCTTCAGCCCCATGTGCGCTAGTCCGTTGTTCACGGTTGCCTCGCATAATATGCAATGAAAGCCAAATAAGTATAAATGGGACTACTGAACTCTCTTGATCCAGTGACACAAATGGGTACAGAGTTGAAGAAGAAAGGAGTAGACGGTCTAAGCAAATAGTTAGTAGTACAGTTACAATGGCAATAGCAATCAAAGCCTTAATCCAATGTACCAAGGTTTACTTATACTTCCACGACGTATCCTTGTTCTTGGCATGTAACCGTGCTGGTGGCTTCTTGAAAAATTGTTTTCGACTTTGTGCCATGACTTGCTAATTTTCTCTTGATAGTTACGATCCCCCTCTATCAACTTTGGATTCACTGTGTATTGGATCTGAATCCAGCTTTTGCATTACTGTTTCCTCCTCTTCCATCTTCCCTCGTGTAGTACTCTGTA
>SWEM01000162.1:0-57119 GCA_019593585.1 Nitzschia palea | reverse complement strand
ATTCTTTTTTTTTCAAAATTTGCTTGTTATCGTAGAGGAATGTGGGGAATCGCAACGGGTACGGCAATGAGTTTGTAAGTCACAGAAAACACTTTAGGAATTTGGAGTATTATGTGGATGGACATGTTTGCTCATTTTGCATAATTTTATTGTTCATCGATCACAGACATCGAATGCGCATGGGAACGAGTCCTCGGATGGCTGGTCACATTTTTTTCGGAACTTCCATGTTGGTCATGTTGCCTTCGTATTATTTTTGCTATCGACGACGAGAGCATCAAGAACAAGTAATTGAAATGATGATGAAGTATAATCAATTTGGTCATGCTACGGAAATGCCACCCGAGCCGCCATTAGAAGAACATCCCTTCTGGCAAAAGGTTGATGATAAATCCAAAGTTGATACCAAACATGAAACAGAATATCGGGGTATGATCAAAGAACGCAAGGAATGGCAAAAACCAAAAGATCAATCATTTGAAGACATTTTCAACGAAAAACGATGAATGAATTTCGTTGACAAAGAAAAAGTAAGGATATGCAACGATATTGGAACCTAGAACAATAGATTCATAATCCATCATTTAGTAGAGGTCTGGCGACGTCCAAAAAACAGAATCTAATCCTCGATCTTTCCCTTTCCGGTGCCCAATCGATACAAGCCAACGACGGCACGGACCATACCAATAGCGAAAAGTCCGAATCCGACTGCAGCCACAGCCTTATCAGATGGTTGCTTCAACCAGGTAGGATTGGCTTCTCCTTGCAATGTTCCTCCCGCACATTGAATCTTTCTGATCTCAGCAACCTGAATAAAAGAAACGGGGCAGCAACGTTATAAATTTAGGGGAAATTCAGGTGTTTGGGGATCGAAGCCCGTCTGGATGACGACACTTACCTTGTCCGGATAGTTGGTGAGGTATTCAATGAAACCTCGCTTTTGCTGTTGCACTGTTGCCTTGCGGACAAGTGTGCGGGATGCAATGACACGGGTAGCTGCCAGAGACATGGTGGTATTCAAAGAACTTTTTTGTCGTGACGTGTGAAGGTGTTGCCCAGCAACAGCGACCGACTCCTTTTGTGGAATGGCGAAGGAGACAAAAATCCACCCCAAAAAGGCTGCTGTCGGCGATTCAATAAAACGGGGTTTTCGGTTCGCATTCGTTCCCTGACTAATCGGATCAAAGGATCTCGTGGGACTGGGCGAAGTGGTTTGTTCGCGGTCTGCCGTGTGTCGTCGATCGTGACAAAACCCCACTAATTCTACGCCATATTTTTCGAGCCAAGCGCTAGTTGAATCACGATGGGAGTTTGTCAATCGTAGTGCCGATTTTGGCGCGATGGTGTCATCGGTTTCTTCAGATGCGAATATATTATCTATGTCTAAGTAGATGGTCATGGACAGCACCGCACGTTTCCATTTTCCTATAAAAACTGCCACATTCAAAATTCCCTTAACAAGATCGGATTCATTGTATCTAACGCTTTCCACTTTCCACCACGTCGTGGAATCCACATATCTCCCACCGAGCACCTTCCCGGCGCATCGTAACACTAACTCAACGAATATCTGAGTAAAATTTCCCCTTGCAGCATTCTTTTCTGAACGCATTCGCTTGCACGAAGCAGTCGACGATAGAGCTAGAAGTGTTTCGATTGCACCATGATCAACAGTACAGATGTACATGACCTTCAACTAGAGGATGTTGAGGACTACTCTACCGACTACCCTCCCACTGGCTTCCCGCAGTCGGAAAACATTGCTGCGGTTGGCATGCCTGTGGTCGAGAATTCGTCAAAGCAACGAACCAGCCGCCTAGTTTATTTGATGCGTACTCATAAGTGGACAACTGGGTTGGTTTTCCTAGTTACTTTGCTCTTGATTGTGGTGGTGGCCATTGTTGGAGGAGGATCATCCGGAACAACAACGGAATCTCTTGCCAGCTCCAATGGAACCTACCAACAGCCAATTCATATTGATCCCAAGGACATTGACCCAAAAGTCATCGACACTCTCATGGCAAGACTTCTTCCGGTGTATGAGCGCCACGGCTTGAATGCCACTGTTCTTGACGACTCTGCTGGCCTCACCCCACAGAAGAAGGCCTTTTACTGGCTGGCCGCTAGTGATCTCACACAATTTGACCATACTCGGTCTGTCCAACGCTATGCCATGGCGTGCTTGTACTATGCTACAAACACCGTTCCCAACCAATACACTCCAAAGCCCAGGCCTTGGGTGAGCGCCTATCTCTGGCTCTCTGAATCCCATGTTTGCGAATGGAAGGGAATCATTTGCAACAGCGCCAACAAAATTGAGGGAATCAACATGGAGCGAAATAACCTGTCTGGCTCCATTCCCCAGGAACTTGCAATGATTTCATCAACTTTGCTATCTCTCGACTTGACTTCCAACTCTATTTACATGGAAAGTGCCATGTTTGACGTTTTTAGCCATATGACTTTGTTGACAACTCTCCTTCTCGATGACAACTACATGTTCTACGAACAGGGTTTACCATCCCAGTTCCAGGCGATGGATCGTCTTCAGAAGCTTCGACTTTCTTACAACTTGTTTTCTGGAGAACTCGAGTCGGAGAGTCAAGTGTTGGCGAGTATGCCTCAGTTGACCCATTTGGAAATTGAATCCAACTTTTTGACTGGAACCATGCCTTCGGTCATCGGCCAATTGAGCAATTTGGTGTACCTTTACATGCGTCGCAACAACATGCAGTACAACTTGGACTTTTTGAAGGGTGGCAAGCTGACAGATTTGTGTAAGTTCCCATCGAAGTCCCGGTCGCGTTGCTTCAATACTCTTTTGTTTTGCTAATTTTTTCTGTCGTTTGGTCTAATAGTCGCATTATGGTTGGACAGCAACGTCGTGACTGGAACTATTCCCACTGAAATTGGGCTACTCACAGGGCTTGCTTCCATTTCCATCGCCAATGCCACTCTCAATGGTACAATTCCGACGCAAATGGGCAACTTGTCGGGCCTTCGTCGTTTGTGGCTCTACAGCAACCAATTGACTGGTTCTATCCCAACTCAGTTGAGCCAACTAACCCAGTTGGAAGTTTTGGAACTCCATCGAAACAATGTTACTGGAGCTATGCCACAAGGCATTTGTGCCAATGTTCAAGGTTCTTCGTATGCCTTCAAGTCGCTAACGAGTGACTGTGTCTCAGAAGTGACATGCGATCAAGAGTGTTGTACCACGTGCTACTAACGACGTGACAGGACTCCATTTTCAGTTCATAAAAGAGAACCCAAAATGAAACGTTTGTGGTTGGTTGCTTTTTCAAATTTCACAGGGAAATTGACGTACTGGAAAGTACGTTAGAGATTAGATTTGTAAGAGAGTAGCAGCTTCAAGTACATATCGGTAATCCTTCACATAACTCCTCTATTATGATTGTATAATTTCTAGCATTCTTTTATTGATTTCCATGATAGTCCGAAATTTGTATGTCCATAGGGTTTGCTCGTAAAAGTGTGCATTTCGTTTATCGAGTAGGGCGTTCGACTGTCTCCTTGACATGAGAATGATAGAACAGACGTCGTGCGTACACCACATTCATTACCATCAAGAGACAAAACGACACCACAAATATCCCATGAATGTATCGTGCCGTTCCAGGAACGAGCATATTCTCGAGTTGTCGTAGCCATGACTGCGATTCTTCCAGTGCAGAATAACCAATGACAAATGGAAATATGTAGAACCGACTGTAACAAAAGGCTGGAATGACAAAGGCTCGATGGAGAATTTTGATCCAAAATGGTGACATTCGTCGTTTTTGATTCGGTTCATTGATGGTCATTTGCAACAGATGCAAGAACCAACTACTCAAGTCGAAAGCAAACATTGCAATCACTCCCAGTCTTCGTAGAGAGGAAAACAAATAAGAGAAGGTCATCATACCGACAGCAAAGCAGTGTTGAAAGAGGGATTGTAGGTTGTAGATGGTCCACATGCCCGATGGGAAAATGGCGTTACTTTGCGATTGGGCCCGTCCAGATTTCGAGGATGATACGAACCACAACAATAAAGCGGCAAGGATATGAAAGGCACCACTATGAAAGTGGTAGGATAATTGCACCAAGTAATATCGTCTCAAGACAGCATTGCGATGATCAAAATCAGAATCCATGACAGCCGCTCCCACAGATGACAAGTCCCAACAATTTTTCGTGCTGCCGTGCCCTCCAACAGCTGGAGGCCAAAAGTCGGCATCTTTAAAATAGATCAAGGCGATGATACAACTAACCGAACAGTACATCAAGCGAAAGCATGCTGTTGCGTATTTGGGTGCGGCGAATATTCGTTCGGATGGCTCTTCTCCATGTGACAGACTATCTCGTCGTGGTACGGGTGTCATGGGCGTGGCTTGGTGCAACAGCGCTTGTAGTGATAACGCCGACGATGATGTCATGATTCCCGCTGAAACGGCTGGAGCAGATGACAAGTCGACTTCCGGCCATACATGGCCCTGTGGTCCGGCTGGTTCATCATCATTGTCCAAGCTCATTCCAAGATCATATTCATCATCCTCAGGTTTCTCCCCTACTTCGGATGATACAGGTTGATTAGGAGAATTATCAAACAGACGCTTGGGTTCTAGCGTTCCGTCCGATTCGGGATTGGATTTACCAGCTTGGATACCTGGCAGAGAGGGTATCGAAAGAAACAACCCCGCCTGGTCTAGTTTCAGCGTTTTGCTCTTTGTAGAAGATCGGGGTGTTACTGTACCGGGGTACGACGAAGATAATAGATGGATCGATTTGCATCGAACCAGTGCTTCGAGTCTCTTGGGTTGATTGTAATTCGGGACCAGAAAATGAACCAGTGTCAAGCGAAGCATCGCCATAAACACGCAGAGAATCACCACGATGGCAACGTCAGAAGCCCCAGCGTCCGGAGCCCATACTGACACGGGAATCTTTGGTTGCGTGTTTCGTATACACCACTTGAATCCAGAGAGCCATGACGACTTGCACGCTTGAAGAGCAAATTGACGAAAAATTCCATTCGTGTCCCAGCTAGCTTGATACCATCCAGCGAGCTTACCCAACATCGCGGGTAGAAAGAGACAGATTGCGTATATGGACGCCCCTTCGATCAAAACCTCCAAAGATGAAGATTTCTTGCCGATATTCTTTTTTCCTTTACAGTCGACGTTGTCGTTGGTGTCACTGTGCGGTGATTCCTCTCGTCGTTTCATTCGACCTTCACGAGACGACTTTAACAACCTTTCTTGTTGCCTCAACGCCAGTGAAATACCAACTTCCGTCATCGTAGATGTAAACTATGAACCAACAGAATACCGGTATTCCGGCTAGGAAACTGTCATTCAAGAAACAAGAGGAAAAGAACTGGATGCCCCCACATTTTTAAACAGCGCCTGTTTACACAACACGGTAGAGGGCTACCAGGAAATTTTACGGGGTACCGGTACTTGTAGTTGAGTTCGTTATGGCGAACAAATCCTTTAAAGTCAGTCACGAGTGCGGGTTGACACCGCCAGTTGTCAAATCGATCGTCACAACGATAGGAGCACCGCATGTACATACCAGGTATCATACCTGGTACTGGCATGGTACATGGTACCAGGGCCCGCCACCAGGCTACCTGGTACTATAGTAAGTACCAGACCAGGGCTAGGGAAAATTGAAAATAAGAATCTCGAGACCCAAAAGAACCACTATTTTATGGTGAGCATTTGAGTGCAACTAGGACCTCTATTCTAAGAAGTAAAAATAAGTTTGTGTTAATGTAAAGTGAGAAACATTTCATATAGAACCTTTGGAACGACTTTTTGACCTAATCACGACGGCTCCCTTAGTCCCAGTTGACGAAATCGATGAAGATTCATCGAGTCAAAATGATGTCCCCCAGATCATTTTGTTTTCTATCGCTTTCGGACAGTAGACACGTTCTCTGGTTCTTCGTCTTTGACAATCGGCATTTCCACGTCGCGACCCTTAGGATTGGATGACTCTGGGTTCTCCTCTCTTTCTCTCGATTGCGACTTTTCCATCAGCGAAACATAGGAATATCGTGCAGAGCCTACCAGGACAACAATGATTCCGCTGCCATTCAACGGCGTAATAGGTGTCGCAAACACTATGGTCGAGATGGCAATCATCAGCACTTGTTTGACGTTTCCAGCAATACATAAAGTGAGGGGTGATGTTAGCTTGTTGGCCATGAGCGAGGATATGTTGAGGGCAAAGGAAAAGAAGCCACTCAGAACGACAACGACAATGGGATAGAAGTCACTGTAGAGATCTTTTCGGGCTGTGATGGCGTTAATCTCCCCGGTCAAAAAGCTCAAAATGAGGCATTGGATCATTGCAAGTGGCGCCATGTGATCCATGAGATCAACTGGATGCAGTTTGAGCGATCCCGTCAGCATCTCTCCCGAAGCAACAACCTTCAAAGAAGCGAGCAAAACACAAAGACTCGTGTAGAAAAATCCCAAAGTAGTGAATGTCATATCTCCGAAACACGCCATAGCCACGCCAATGACAATGGGAACAACAGCAATGACTCGTTTCGAAGAAATGGACTTTCCCATGAACAACCCCATAACGATGGTGATAGCAGGAACCAATGATCTCATCACTTGATTGAAGTTGACTGACACATACCGAAGAGAAACGTTTCCAATGGCAATATTCATGGAAAATAATACCGAAAAAGCGAGGACATATTTTTTTGCAGAACTGTCGAGATCTTTTCGGGTTATGCTCCCTAAAAGTCGTTGGAAAATTCCTGTGCGTCCCAACTCTTTATCCTTTGCCAAGGACTGAAAAATAAGTTGACTGCCGATCGCGTTGCAGACCATGTGAATAAAGGAAAGAAAATATGGATAGCGAAAATCGACGGTAGCAAATGCGGCCTTGTTCAAGAGAGTGACTCCTACATTGTTGGCAGTCCAAAGCAGTAACCACGTTCTGTAAATGTGCTCACAGTTAGTATACGACGAGATTGGATAACGAATGAATCATAACATCGATTTCTCGTTCTTACGTGGATGCATCCCGAAAAATGCTCATGGTCAAAATGTGGAACGGAGTACAATCTCACAGTCAACAGAAGCGTCAGCAGATGTGGCTGATCACTCTGACATGAATGATTCTCTTTTCTTCCTGATGAGAATTGATGCGAGATGCAATAATGAAAGTATTGAGTAGAGAAGCCACCCGTTCTTCTCCGCGCTACCGGTGGTTGTCGCTTCCAGTTACTGTGTCTTTTAAATTTTGGATATATGCTGGCGGACTATGACAAATGACGCTCTCGATTCAGGCGACTGCTCATTGTTCTCAGCAAAGGCGATTACCGGTACATTATTGTTGACTCGGCCTCGTGTCGATCATATGCGAAGCCAATAATGAATATGTAACTACGAAGCTCTTCGTTTCGTGGAGATATATGCGTCGTATGTGTATACCAAGTCTATTTACAGTAGATTCAACCTGTTTTTGTCGAACTCCGCCGAAGTTGAGAGCTGTATGATTCACAGTTACAATCAACATCCGGGAAACTTTTAGCAGAGTGATACACTTGTATGGGTACTGTCAGTACCCCTTACCTCGTTGTTACCTGGTACCGGTACCAGGTACATGATACCGAGTACGTTAGTACGTGCCATTTTGAACGTGCCAACTGCCAACAACCTTGACAAATCTGGAATCCTTCGCTTCTGAATCAACAACTACTTGTACCAGTAGTAGAGGGGACGCTTTTCAACCAGGAGTACAAGTATTGCATATTTGAAACGTGCGCAAAACTTTCCAATCACGCTTCACTTTCTTGACTATTGCTTGATCTCTGTGAAATTTGTCCGCATCGCCCCTGGATTGATTATTACTGTATGTTGTACCGATAAGACGGATCCGGTAGTACTCGTCTGTCTGGTATGTGTGCCTGGCCGTCGACCGATGTTTTTAAACCATAAAACAATCACGACACCATACTGTTGGCCACAACATTGCCATGAAGAGGACGACCAGCCACATCCTAGCAATCGTTCGTTCTCGAGAAAAAATTTCATCAGATGCTCGAAGAAGGTTTCAAGTGTTCTCGGGAGGGGCATCGTCTCCGTCGGAATATTGTTCTCTGAATTTTCCGAGGCCGTTTGCTCGACGATTTCCTGGATCCTTTGCGACCCATGCAAAAGGTTGTGCTCGCGACGACCCGCGATTCTCTCCACGAGGGACAGTAGTATCGATTCGATACTGCTCTGGTTTGGTAGAGCATGTCTCTCATTCGTCGCATGCCGACGTCAACATTGTCGACGATGCCGCTAGAAAATTGAAAAGTCTTGTGCAATCCAGATCATCATCACTCAATGTTCCACAAGAAGCAGATCGAGTGCTTCAACTTTTACGTGATCGCGATGTGACACCAAATTTCGAATGCTTGTACTGGGCTATCGAATGTTGGTCTCACACAAAACGAAAAGGATCTGAAGAACGAATAGAAAAACTCTACCAGCAACTTTGGAGTAGTGTATTCGACCAGGAACATCCAAATCCAACCGGTAGTGACAAGGTCCAAATACAAAATGCCTTTCTGCGGGTACTCCATGCATATCATCATGTTTCCAATGCACATCGTGCCGAAGAACTCTTACTGCAGTTTGCAGACAATTTTCGATCGAATTCCAAGTTACTACCTTCGCCAACTATGGAGATGTGCAAGTTGGTCTTGTCGACGTGGTCTCGATCAGAATCATCGAGACGAGCAACGCGAGCTGAAAAGCTTGTGTCAATCATGACGAAAGATGATTCCCTTCCAAATCCTGATATCACTTGTTATACATTAGTACTCAATGCTTGGGCGTCATCGGGAAGAGAGAATGCACCGCGACGAGCCGAGCTACTATTGCGATCTATGGAGTTTCAGCAGGGGGACGTTCGACCTAATCTTTTGTCTTATACTTGTGTTTTGAATGCATGGGCGCGTTCTCAGGACGCCAAGGCACCGGGTGAGGCGGAACGGTTGTTTCACGAAATAGAGCAAACGCATGAGTGGAAGGCGGATAGGGTGGTATATACAGCCATGATGTCCGTATGGGGACGTTCTCAACGCCCGGGGTCTATTGAAAAAGCAGAAGAATACTTTCAGCGCTTGAAAAGCTTGCAAGACTCAATAAGAGTTCAGGATCAAAATGAGGGTGGTGACAACGTCGACGTACGAGTGACGGTTGTCGAATACACTGCCTTGATGCAGGCTTGGGCCAACCACGTCGCAAACAATATAAATGATTCACGACGTGCGGTGAAGCGAGTGGAAGAATTGTTGGACGAACTTATGGAAAGGTACTTTTCGAGCAATTTTGGTGATGTTGATGCAGATTTGTTGAGACCCAATCGAATGACTTTTGCTTCCGTGCTTCGCGCCATTGGTAGTGCCCGTCGTATCCCTAACCGGGAGGACAAGGCCAAGGCGACCCTTCGAAAAATGCGAGAGCTCAAGTTGGAACCAAATGCCCATATTCTTGCGTTGGTCGACAAATGTTCCAAGCGCGCTAAGCAACAAAAGCGTGGAAGGGACGGCAATTCGACCAAAGACTGGGAGGCTAGGTCCGATTGATATCTAATAGATGGAGAACCACAGGAGTTTACTAACTGGAATTAGGTCCGTTTGTTGTTGTTGTTCGTTAAGAACTGAGGAGAGTGTCGAGAGCGTGGGATAAAATCACTATTTTGTGGGTGTACATCGCGTCCGTATGGATAGAACCAGGATGTCGGTGTTTTCCCTCCTAGTCGCGCTGTTCGAAAAAGTGCCAGCGTTGCAATCATCATTGACAGCAAAGAATAGAAACAGCTTTCATCCAGCAATAGCTAGCACTTCTTTCGAAGGTCCTGATATTTCAGTCTGCGTAAAATCTTTCAAGATGAATGCAAATACTATCACTCCTTTTGAAAAAAGGAAATTGAAAACACCAGTATCTGTAAATAGTTTACCTAAAACTTCGTTGTGTTATCAAAATGCAAAGGCTGGAGGACAAACGCCATGGTGTACAAATACATCCAACTACGAAATAAACACCCTGTTGCGTCTCCATGATGCATCTATCGTTTCCGCATGTTCGCAACAAGATCTACCTCTTCGTCTTTGCTTAGACTCATTTCGAGGTCGCTTGGCTTTGATGGCTCCCGGTCCTCCTCTCTTTCTCTCGATTGTGACTTTTCCATCAGTGACACGTATGAATATCGTGCAGAACCCATTAGGACAACAAGGATTCCGCTACCATTCAACGGCGTGATCGGTGTCGAAAAGACTATAGTCGAGATAGCAATCATCAACACTTGTTTGACATTGGCAGCAATACACAGTGTGAGAGGCGATGTCAACTTGTTTGCCATGAGGGAACAAATGTTGAGTGAAAAGGAAAGGATACCACTCATCATGATGACTGTGATGGGATAGAGGTCGGAGTAAAGGTCTCTTCGAGTCACAATAGCGTTAATCTCCCCTGTAAAAAAGCTCATAATTATGCATTGGATCATTGCCAGTGGAGCCATATGACCCAAGAGATCGACTGGATGAAGTTTGAGCGATCCCGTCAGCATCTCTCCCGACGCAACAACCTTCAAAGCGGCGAGTAAAACACATAGGCAAGTGTAGAAGAAACCCAACGCAGTATACGTCATGTCTCCAAAACAAGCCATGGCCACCCCAATCACAATTGGAACAACAGCAATGATTCGTTTCAAAGATATAGGCTTCTTCAAGAAAAGTCCCATAACGATGGTTATGGCTGGAACCAAAGATCGCATCACTTGATTGAAATTGACTGACACGTAGCGAAGCGAAACGTTTCCAATGGCAATATTCAATGAGAATATTACGGAAAACGCGAGAATGTACTTCTTCCCGGAACTGTCGAGATCTTTTCGGGTGATGTTCCCTAAAAGTCGTTGGAAAATTCCTGTGCGTCCCATCTCCTTATCCTTTACCAAGGAGTGAAAGATGAGCTGACTACCAAGTGCGTTGCAGACCATATGAATAAATGAAAGGAAGTATGGATAGCGAAAATCGACGGTAGCAAATGCTGCCTTGTTCAAGAGAGTGACTCCCACATTGTTGGCAGTCCAAAGCAACAACCACGTTCTGTACAAATCTCACAGCGTAAGAAAAGATGGAGACCGGAATGAATCCCTACATAATGATGTTACTTACGTGGATGTATCACGAAAAATATTCATGGCAACAAGAAGACAAAAGAGCTCCTGAAATGATTTTCTCTTGTGCCTACACGATGACAACGATGATGGGCATTGTAGCCAGATTCCATTTGAAAGTCATTTTCCGTTATTTCCTTGTACGAAATGCCAAAGCGCGCATGCATTAGATTCCAGATCCTGGATTCCCACCACTGTTTCCTTGACAGTTCTAGCAATTCTATATAACAGTAAATTTTTTACATCCTCGACTACCGGTACGTGTACTTTGCCAGTAAATTGCAACAACGATAGAAGTAGTAGTAGCTATACATCAATACCATGTTTCGATTACGTTATATTGACTGTGACGAAGATTTATTATTCATTTACGCCACACGACTCACTTGGGCGAATTCCTTGCTTCATCTTTATCTCTACGCAACCAGCTTTTCCCTGATAACCTCTCAGTCAGTTTGTGAAGCTCCTTGGCAGACGAGTATTGAGGATAGACCTTCATTTGGTCATGACACCACCATCATCATCGACGTTAAAGCAAGACTCCTGCCTGATGCATAACCAAACCGCCGCCTTGCTGGTCCGCTCATCATACGTGATAGATCCTTCCACGATTTCTAATAGCCGCTCATGAACTTGGTTGACTCTAATAGCTCTGTGGTCGTGCACTGTGAGTATTTGCAGTTTGCACAGTTCCAAATTTCAAGTCGAACCAGTCCAACAAGTCCGCTAGAAATGGCGCGGACTTGTTGCGACTGCATCATGGAAAAAAATGATCCATAATCCATATTTGCATCTACCCGAAACGACATGGATGATAACACTACTATTGCCAGTAGGGCATCCACTTCTATGGAAAGCTCACAAGGTGCAATCTTGATGTACGAGTCGTCGATGGAGGAACGATCCCCACAGTCAACATTCACAGTGAATGACCGCACTTGTCACATGTTGCCATGTTCGATTGACTATCAAGGCATGGCATCCTCTCATGTTTACTTTCGCCCTGTGGAAGCGGATGGTGTCGTCCACAGCACCTTTCGTGGTCGAGGATTGCTTGCTTTGGCACCATTGACTACTACTACCAACGATAACAGTGACGATGGGGAGACGACGTCACTATCGGCGGCATTGTTATCGGTGCAAAATCAACACCTTCAAATCAAGGCAGAAATCGAACATATTCTCGAATGGCATCATGAACATAATCCCGAAACATTATTTTTGGAAACAAATACTAGTCGGGTCGATGTTGCCAAGGAATGGTCCGAAGTGGCCTTTGCGGTGAGTTGTGTTGGAGGGTTGGGTCGGCAGTCGCCGGCCACTTGGAAAAGGATGGAAGTTGTGTGGGTTTCTTTGTCATTACTGGTGTTTTTCTAGCATATCTCACAATCCATATCACCTCAACCATGATTGACTCTTCAGTTACATGAATCTATCCCAGTGGAAGATGCAACTCTGCTGTAAGCAATTGTCATTGTTTGGAACCACTAGGAAGGCAACGACTTGACGGTACTGATAGATGTCAACTACCGACTGATTTAAACGGATATCCGATCACGGAGTGCGACTACAAATACCCCATCGTACTGCTGCTGATTTTGACTCTTTCACAGTTAAAAGGTAACCAGGTCCTATGACATGCAACTTTGCCCTCAAACTCATTGCACTGTTTAAGATCAAATGTAACGTGTTTCGCGCGTAGCTTCAGGCGCTCACTCTTGTACCCTCAACACTCAGCATTTATTAGAACAAACGGGTACTATTACTTCCACTTTTGTTGTATAGACGAGACTCTAGACTGCTAGTATTGGTATGTACTGGTAATTGGTAATCACATCTGTAGCCTCTCCCAGCACCAGACGGTATCATACCATGTACCCAGGTACAAGTACCGGTGTGCTTGCGGTTAGAAGGGACAGTTACAACAGGAATTTCGGACTTGTTCACGCATCGAATTTTATGAAATCCCACTAGTCCCAACGGCTTAGTCGTCTCAATCCACATGGTATTTAGGAAGATGCGCGCCGGGTACATCATGGGATGCGCCGGCCAAACCGTTCCCGCTTTGTTGTCTATGAGATGGTGTCGGTGGGAGACCCTGAAATTTGTGCAATTCAACCGTGAATTTTTATTGACAGTGCAAAACGACGCGTCACCTGAAAGTGTAACACTTTCTGTCATTATTATCTCAACTTTTTTCAATTAGACTCTCACCATGAAGTTTGCACGACGTTACAGCGATGAGGACGAGGACACGAACATGCAAGATGTAGAAGACTATACAACCGATTACTACGAAAATCAACCGGGTGATGTTATTTCGAACGCAACGAAACATCGTCGCGTGCGAAAAAAGGACCCATTGGCCCTCGGTCTGTTGGTCTTGGGTACTGTATTAGTTTTGGGAGGGATCATTTTTGCCATGATTGGAAAGAGTGGACAACGGTCAAGCCCATTGAGTGTGTCGGAGCCAGTGCCTACACTAAAGCCCACGACACGTCCGGCACCGACAAAAGCTGTCGAGGAGCCAACCGCTACTCTTGCCCCCACACATTCCGCAATTTATGACTATATTGCGACTCTAGTCGGCGAATCGACTTTGAAGGACACCAAATCCCTGGCGTATCAAGCGCTATCATGGCTCGAAGACACTCAAGATGCCAAGGAATTTGATAATTCTCGCCTGAAACAACGCTTTGCCTTGGCTTGCCTGTATTTAAGTACCACTCAGAAGACAAAGTGGACCAACTCAGATAACTGGATGTCAGCGAAAAGCGAATGTTTATGGTACGGGGTCCAGTGTACCGATCACAGGCTCGTCGCCCTCAACCTCACGGCCAATGGCTTGAAGGGATTGGTACCATGGGAGATTTCTTTGTTAAATTCAAATCTTCTCTCCTTGACCTTGTCCAGAAACGATCTCTTGAACGAGGGTCAAGAGCTGGCGTGGCTCGGGGAGCTGACCAACTTGCGTAAGTCACACTTACAATGGGAATGATTCAAGTATGCTTTTGTCAACCATCGACTAACGTAACCCTACTCTTCCATCCAGGCATGCTGGATATCGAGAAAACATTCTTTTCCTATGATGGTATCCCTCCTTACCTTTCTCAGCTTGTAGAGCTCAAGATTTTGGACATGTCAGAGACTCTATTTGTTGGTGATCTCGATGGATCCATCTTTTCTCCACTCACTCAACTGATGTATTTGGAAATTGGAGGAAATCTGTTCAACACGACGCTCCCCCAGCAAATTGTCAGTTTGCCCAATCTCGAAGCACTTTATGTCTATGATAATGGACTAGAAGGCGACTTGAACTTTCTTTCCAGTATGACCAACATGATGGAATTGTGGATGGATGAGAATCCGGACTTGACTGGAACGATTCCCACCGGAATTGGACGCTTGACCAATTTGATGAGTTTGTCCATCACCAATTGTGATTTGTCGGGGCAAATTCCAACTGAAATTGGCAAACTTACAATGATGGAACAAATGTGGTTCTATGGAAATTGGCTGTCGGGGTCCATTCCTACCGAGGTTCTTCAACTAACGAACTTGAAAATTCTTGGACTGGAAGACAATAACATGACCAATGCTGTCATGCCACAAGGTCTCTGTACCCAGAACATGGTGGCCCTCAGCGCGGACTGTGGTGGCACGGATGTGTCGGTGGACTGTTCTTGCTGTACCTGCTGTGAAGCGCCCTGTCCCCTTGTGAATCTTCCAACTTACGACGACACCCGGCTCCTTCAAGTAAAAGAAGAGATCCGAAGGCTCTAAGGAGGTGCTGCATGTGACTTTTGGTTTCCCTTGGTATAGGAATCACATGAACAAATCCGACATGTCCGAAAACCACCATCCTTGGCGGTAAACAGGGGAACCCTAAATTGTATCATTTTTCTAGTTCTTATTCATTTTTTAGTTGACAAACTTAATGCAAATCCAAAGCCAGTTTCCAGTTGAATGCGTTTTCTGTGTTCCCATGTTTCATCAGGCGCGTCGAGTAGCTATGCCGTAAAGATGACAAAGCAATCACGGACTCGATGAAACGCGTGGAATGGTCCCGCGCGAAGCATGTCACAAAGCAACTCTTCAAGCCAGCGCTCATCACTTTCTTCGAGAACGCGCTTTCCAAAAAAGCCAGAAAAGACATCATCGTCATCCATATCGCGTCCCTGCCCGCCGGTTGTGGCGTTGGAGAAACCCAAAAGTTCGGCGTCGCTGAAATCATCATCAAATGGCTCGTTAGGATACGTGTTGTTGCGGCCGTTTACAGCATCATCATCAGAAGCAGCATGCGTATAATCATCGTCCAATATAGTCCTCTTGGATCTTGTCGGGCGCGACTTGGGAGGAGGGGTCGGACGTCCTTTGGGAGGGGGCGTCTTGCGTGACTTGGGAGGACGTCGTTGTCCCTTTCCACCACCATTGTAGTAGAAATCGTCGTCCCTAAGATTATCATCGGAAAAAGCACTACTCCCAGATCCGCTTCGACTTGAACCACCACCACATAGACGACAGGACCATTCAAAGAGAGCAGAAATATCAAAGTATCCTCCCGGTGCAGACCACAAAGACCGATCACTGCCACGAAGGCGCTTTTTTTTCTTTAGCGACTCATCCAGCAATACAATCATGGATCGAACGATAATATCGTTGCCATTGTTATCGTTTTGCGATTCAACAAAAGCGGCAAAGAAACAATCTTCAAAGAACATGGTCTCGGCGGGCGATAGCATGCTGAGGCTTTCAACATTAATGAGGGTAACTCGGACTTGGTTGGTCTTGCGTTGAACTTCCAAAGTATCTACCACCATCTGGGCTTGGGTTGGTTTCGGAGTTGGTTTATGCGCAACATTCGGTTGACGCGGGTTGGATGTCATCATGGGAGATGATCCATCGGGATCTTTTCTATCCTCGGAGGGGTCGACCTTCTTGGTAGGCTCCTTGCCGACAAGATCAGGGTCAACTATCGGCTTCTTGAGCACACCACCATTTGCAGGGCTTGCCAAGAGGGAGACGAAAAGGTAGATCGTCCAGTAATGATTCATGGTCAAATGTAACAATCGCTTTGTTGTTGTGAGAACTTAATTTTGACTGTCCAACAAACGTTTTTGTGACAAAGAGACGGGAGCATTCAACAGAGGTCCATGATGTTAGACTCGGCGAGAAAGAGCGATACGGAAAGAAACGGGCGAAGAGTTCAAGTCTAACCCTTCTTGAAGGTGTCGAAATAAGGAAACGATCATTTCGAAAATGAAGCAGTTTCTTTCCGTTTCTCACATTGCCACGGCTTGCATTCGTGTGTCCTGACAACTCGCAGGAAACTGACACATGTAACCTATTACACCACTTGTAGAACTGACAGCCTGGAAGCACGGTCGCGTGGGGAGATGTGCCATGTCGTTTCAATTTTGTTGGTCATGTACTGATGGATCAGCGTCGGTTTCATCTTCGCAACTCTTTATTTTGCTCATTTTCATTCTTTTATACGTAGCAAAATCACGATCATAGCTTAGGGCGTCCGTACGTCATCAGGAAAATCCCGGAAGATCGAAGATCGCAGAAAAAGATATCCTACAACGCACAAGGTCCATTTTCTCAGAAAATATACAATTTCGATGAATTTGCTCTTATCTATCCTTGCATTCATCTTGACGCAATCGTTCACCGTTTTTGTTGCTGGTGCTACTACTACTACCCTTGCATTCATCTCATCTGCCAAGAAAGGTCCCACATTCGTGACATCTGCCACCATGAACGACGATGAAAAGAGTCAAACCCCCTGCCAGGCCTCCCCTCATCCATTCACGATGCTCCCTGGTGACCCCTCCTTGATCCTTACTACTAATGTTGATTTAGGGAGTAAGAAACTTGAAATTATGAAGGGTACGTATATATTTCCGAAACAAGTCATTCTTCCCTACCTTTGACTCCATTATTTGGCAACAACTAATACCTTTCGCTTGAATTCTACGACGGTGTAGCATGCTCCAAGGCCATTCAAGCAGCTACTGGAAAACCAGAAAGCTATATTGGTAAGATGATTTTATACATACATGCATCATTTGACAATTTGGTTGGATTAATCATGCAGGGTAACTTACGTTTTATTCCATTGTCGTCATCATGACAACAAAAACATAATAGCCGTCTCGATTAATGACAATGCATCAGTCATCTTTGGAGGAACAGATGAGCCTGCAGCATTAGGATGTTTGTATTCGATCGGTGCTATTGGTGTTACATCAAATGGAAAAATCCAATCCAGTGTCACTGACCTCTTGGAACCATTTGGTGTTTCGGAAAGCCGTATTTACATCAACTTTTTTGACATGCCCCGTGCCAATGTTGGATGGAGCCGGGCCACCTTTGGTGGATAAACGATTCATCTCCTTCTTCCCTCTAGCTATATATCGGTGTACACACCTGGATGATACGGGTAGATCCTAAACCCCATACTGCAGTTCACGAGTACGGTAATTCCTTCTAGTGTTTTATCATCTACCGTAGTAGGATTGGCAGAGTGATTCATTTTTTTTAATCAACGTCATCATCAATATCCGTTTGGAAAAACGTGTAGCTCAGAGTCACATCCGTAATATACGATACTTGAGGATCATCCAACATTTCTGGATCGATAAAGAAAAAGACAGGCATGTCTACTGTTTCGCCGGGAAGTAAACGTTGTTCTTCAAAGCAAAAACATTGAATTTTCTGAAAGTAGAGGCCCATTTTAGGGGGGTGAACGTTGTAGGTGGCCACACCCGTGATTGCCTTGTCCGAATGGTTGGTGACTCGAAAGAAACTCAGAGCTGTTTCACCCGGTACCACTTTGACATCTAATTGGATGGGCACAAAGGACCAGGGCATCATATCACTGATCGTGGTATCGAACCGGACAGTCACAAGTTTGGCATTCTCTACCGGACGAAGTTGTGCTAATCTAGAAGCTGCCTCTTCATCGGTCCAGGTATGAACTCGAGCCGATGACTTGGGGGCTACATATTGCCACACGGATCGAAAGGCCTTGCTCAAGGCAGTGAGTTCACTACCGGCCTGTCCTTCAAAAATAACTCGTTGCGTAGTACCACCAAAACCAGTCGCTTGACAAAATACCTTGTACAGAGGCACAGCCGCATAGGATGCACCCACAGCACCAATCACGACAGCGGATAAATACCACGCCACTTGAATGTTTCGTTCTTCGGCAGTCACCTTGACGCGAGGCTTGCGCTTAAAACCAAACCAAGACTTTTGTTCTAGACGTTTTCGATAAAATTCATGAGAACGATTCTGTGCGCTCGAACCAGAAGTAGAAGGAGCGGGAGTTCCTTCCGAAAGTCTCCGTTGAATGACAAGTCCCAGTCGATTGTTCCTTGGCACGATCGTTCCAGTGGTTGGTCGAAAAGAGAACCTCAACATTTCTGCCGCAAGGAACTGTTTCATTGTTTTACGCCAGAGAAGGAGCGCTCCTCACCAACTATCAGCCAGGATTCTTTCTTCAAGGTAGTATATTGTTGTATCAGTTTTCCTGGCAGACTGTGCAAAGCTCTCTGGTTTCGCTGATTCATTACACTGATAATAAACTTGGTTGGCACCGTCCACGCCGTTTTGGTTGATCGACTATTCCGAATAGTTGATTTGTCAGGACCACAGAAGGTATGAATATCAGATAGGTACAAGTACGTGGTACGGACCATACTTCAGAATCTAGTATATTACAGCGTATCGTAATGCTTCTAGCCTGGGACATGACAGCAAGCTTGATGGTTTGTGCTACATAAAGGACTGGAGCAGAATGAGAAGAAAGAGGACAGTGACTGATTTTAAATGGTAGTAGCCAGTACTACCAGTACATGGTGACTGCCTGTCGTCGCTCTTCCTCGTCTTATTTTAAACAGATTTTCATCGAGATGACTCTGTGACTGAGAACCACTGTCCACATGGGTTCTCCCAGCAGCGGTGTTTGAATCCTTTGATCTCAATTTGACCTGACAACCACATACCGGTATGTAAGGTAAGACATTGTTAACGCTTCCTAGCTAGAACATCCTCTATATTGTAATAGCAGGTGGCCTAGCTAGCTAGTAGCTACTACTTCAGAATTATCATTCCTGTCGAAGTTCCTCGCGGTTTTTTTCAGTTCAAGCACTTATGACAAGAGGCTTCCCTTACTGGAGCCCTTTGGAGAAAGTTCAGCCCGAAGATGCTCTCCATGTCATTCAGTTTGAGAACTACTTCGTGTACTATGGCTGTGTTAGTGTGGTAGTAAGGAAGGCAGTTAGGGTTGTTCTAAAAAATTCCTTTTCCGATAATCATCTACCAGTGTAAGTAGCTGCCAGCTGCCCACGATGAACATGTTTCGATCCTTTCTTCGATAGTAATCGGAGTCCTTGTCACGTGTGAGCAGATGTCCATTCAGTGAGAGGTGCGGTGTGACGCATATAAAGTGGACGCAAAGCAATGAAAAAAGGAAATCATGGTGTATCAAATAAATATGCGTGCTCGCCACCTGCCGTTACGGAATCACACCGAAGTGAGCGTAGATCAAGTTGGATTCTAGATTCCATTAACCGAAGCACATACGTTTCGCGCGTAAAGAACGAACCCCGTTTAACCGTTTTCTCTCGCTGAAGAAAATGGAGATCAGTTGCACATCGTTTTGCCGAAAACGACTCCTGTTTTTCTCGGAACAACATTAATATTTATATTGCAACTCCCAATCCAATCCTCAACTCACATCTTCTCGACCCCATCAACTTTTTTCCAAGCATCACTTTTTGAAAGCCATGTCGACAGCAGCAACGGGTCCTGCCAGGGCCAGCCTCTATCGCCAGTACAGCAGGGGTTCCAGCGGCGGCGCCAGCAGTAGTTCAATTGAGAATTTACCGCCCCGGACGTTGTCAAGAGTTTCTCGGGAAGTTCGAGATCTGATCACAGGTCCACCCGAAGGAATTACATTAGTTGTTGATCAGGAGACTGGTTTACCAGCGAACTTGGGAGAAATTGTGGTGAGTTATCCTCGATGAAGTTAGGTCACATTTTTCGATGAAAGTGTAACTCACCTTTGCTGAAACGCCGACTACTCTACACAGGCTGATCTTGAAGGACCCCAAGGAACTCCTTACGAGTCCAAATTCTTCCGACTCAAGTTAGTTTTGGGTGCTGACTTTCCTCAATCACCTCCTCGCGGGTTTTTCTTGACTAAAATTTATCACCCGAATGTGGACATGTCGACTGGGGCAATCTGTGTGAACACCTTAAAAAAAGACTGGTCGCCAGCAACAACTTTCTCCCATGTGTTGAGTGTTATTCGCTGTCTCTTAATCATTCCATTTCCAGAGAGTAGTTTAAATGATGAGGCAGGGAAGCTCTTCATGGAAAGCTATGACGAATATTCCAAGCGTGCACTTTTAATGGCCGACGTCCATGGCCGTCCGAGCGCAAGCATGGCAGGGGACGATAAGCGACAAAAGTCAGAGCCCGGGACTGAAGAGGATAATGATGACAACCAAGCATCATCTCCCACCAGTAAGCGAAAGACTGGCAATCCTCTGGGCAGCAAGAATGCCAACAGTATTGCTGCATCTGGAGTAGGAGGAAAGAGCCTCGGGGCAAAGGGGACCAGCGACCGTATGAACAAGAAAAAGAGTTTGAAGCGACTCTAAGGCTGTTACTCGGACTAGAGATGCTTCCCTTGCCTAGAGTTAAGAAGCCATTTTGCTACTAGACCGATTTGCTAATCTTTCGACAATGTGTCACTTCCCTCGCATTGATTGATAGTTACAGCGGCATCGGTTCACATTTATTGTTAAGTGCTCCTCTGTTTCTGTCAACCAGAAAGAGAATGCAAAAGGTTTCAAAGTGGTTGGGGAGCTATTGAATGGCACCATGTGTAACCACGTTAGTAGTGTCGCAAAGAATTTGCTTTGTACCAGTACAAGTACGACTAGAAGATACCTTTATACCTTGTGTTGTCAAAGGGCACAGGGCGCGAAAAAAGCGCACTGAAAGAACGTGCGGTTCCTGGCCGCAGAACGTTCAGTATTAATTGAACGTCGGCATCCTACGTCATTTTTTGACGAAAAATTCGTCACGACCAACTACAACGAGAGGGGTATCCATTTTCTTTTCGCCAACTTCGATCGGTAGCAGTGCTTGTCCAACCGTAATTGGAATCAAGTTGGTAAGAGCAAACCTACTTCCTTTTGTTACGCAAGGATTCATTTCTTAGAAAGAATCTAAAGCGACAGTTGTTCTTTCTGTTCTACAGAGTTGTTGAAGAGTCACTTTTTCTTCAGAACCGATTAAAATGGCACCTCCAGCACCCAAGAAGATTTATCCCAGACTCAAATTCAGCTACGATGATGTTGAACCAAAGCCTGCTGTAGAGCCACCTCTTCCTGTATCAGATGCCGCACGCAATCATGTTCCAAACCCATACAGGAATTCGGCCCTCTCACACGAGAAGATTGCTCAATTCCGTGCCAAGTCGACTCATCCCAACAAGGATTTGAACATTGATTTCGCACAACCAGCAACGCTGTATCCCGAGTCGTTTCCCTACTTTGTTCGCGGTCGCGATAGTCTCCGTGAATACATCACATCGTTGTTCACAAGCGAGATCGCTATCTATGATGGTGCAATGGGAACAATGATCCAGAACTATGCCAAGAGGAATAAACTGGACGAAGAGGAATACCGTGGTGAACGTTTCAAAGATTGGTGTTGCAATGTCAAGGGGAACAATGATATGTTGAGTATCTCTCAACCACATATTATTGCTGGTATCTACCGGGCATACCTCGAAGAAGGTGGCTCTCACATGATTGGTACCAATACATTCTCATCGACAACCATTGCTATGGCTGACTACAAGATGGAGGAGTATGTTTATGAGTTGAACTACGAGTCAGCTCGTTTGGCTCGTGAGGTTTGTGACGAAATCACAGCGAGGGACCCAACGAAACCTCGTTTTGTAGTTGGTGCCATCGGTCCGACGAATCGCACCGGTTCGATCTCTCCATCGGTTGAAGATCCAGCTGCACGTAACGTAACATTTGACGAGTTGGTTGAAGCTTACTTTGAGCAGGTAGTTGGTCTTGTGGATGGTGGTGCAGACATTTTGATGGTCGAGACAATCTTCGACACATTGAATGCAAAGGCCGCCTTGTATGCGATTGGTGAATACCTGGAAATGTCTGGTTTGGATATTCCTGTATTTGTTTCTGGTACACTTGTTGACCAATCTGGACGTACTTTGTCGGGTCAAACTGGAGAAGCGTTTTACGCGTCTATCCGACATTCAAAGCCTATGTGTGTAGGTTTGAACTGTGCTTTGGGTGCAAGCCATATGCGTCCCTTTGTGGAGCGTTTGTCGAAGGTTGCCGAGTGTTTTGTTCATGTATACTCGAACGCTGGTCTTCCCAATGCGATGGGAGGGTACGACGATACTCCGGAGGATATGGCCGAACAGAACCGAGTCTTCTTTGAGAATGGCTGGCTGAACATGGTTGGAGGGTGCTGTGGATCCACTCCTCCACACATCAAGGCGATTCGAGAAGTGGCGGCAAACTACAAACCACGCAAGCTTCCAGATGTTGGTCGACCCAAAATGTGGCTTTCTGGGCTTGAAGACTTGGTTGTGGATGATGTACACAACCATCTTGGTCTCCCGTTTTTGAATGTAGGTGAACGTTGCAACATTGCCGGATCGATTAAGTTCAAGAAATTGATGATGAAAGGCGACTATGAGGCTGCGATGGACATTGCGAAGAAACAAGTTGAGGAAGGCGCTCATGTGATTGATATCAATGTTGATGATGGTATGCTTGACGGGCTTGCTGCCATGCAGAAGTTTGTGAAGATCGCTGTTACCGATCCTGAGGTTTCTAAAGTCCCATTCATGTTGGATGCGTCGAAGTTTGAAATTGTGATAGCTGGTTTGAAGTGGTGTCAAGGCAAGCCCATCGTGAACTCGATTTCTTTGAAAGTTGGAGAAGAGTTGTTCAAAGAACATGCTACCCTGCTCCGCAAGCACGGCGCTGCTGTTGTAGTCATGGCATTTGATGAACAAGGGCAAGCTGCTACTGAAGAAGATAAGGTTCGAATTTGCAAACGTTCGTATGATATTTTGGTGAATGAAGTTCGATTTCCTCCTGAGGATATTATTTTTGATCCGAATGTGTTGACCATTGGTACGGGCATGGAAGAGCACGCCAACTATGGTGTTGACTTTATCAATGCAACCAAGAAGATCAAGGAGATATGTCCATATGTGAAGATTAGTGGAGGTATCTCGAACTTGTCGTTTGGTTTCCGTGGTGTTACGAAGATTCGCGAATCGATTCATTCTGTATTCTTACATCATGCCATTCTTGAGTCTGGAATGGATGTAGGCATTGTCAACGCTGGCGAGATGCTTGCCATTAGCGAAGTTGAACCTGAGCTTCTTGAAGCATGCGAGGATCTAGTCTTCAACAGAAATGATGATGCCACTGAGAAAATGTTGGAGTTAACTCAGAAAGAGAGAGCAGCCGTGGAGAAGGCGAAGAACAGTGGCGTCACGGAAGTGAAGGAGAAGTCGTGGAGAGACTTTGAACCCAAGAAACGTCTAGAACACGCATTGGTGAATGGAATCTCTGAATTTGTCGACTTGGACGTGGAAGAGGCAAGAAAAGAGTCCACCAGGCCTCTCGACGTGATCGAAGGCCCTCTAATGGATGGTATGAATGTTGTGGGAGACCTATTTGGATCTGGAAAGATGTTTCTACCACAGGTCATCAAGTCTGCTCGTGTCATGAAGAAGGCGGTTGCTTACCTCCTCCCTTTCATGGAGGCAGAGAAGAAGCAAAAGATGCTCGAAGAGGGTCTCAATCCGGAGGATTTTGACGAGAACGATGATTCGAACTATGCAGGAAAAGTACTTATGGCAACAGTAAAAGGTGACGTGCACGATATCGGAAAGAACATCGTTGCCGTTGTGCTTGGGTGCAACAACTTCAAGGTATACGATATCGGGGTCATGTGCTCCTGCGAACTCATTCTAGAAAAGGCGAAAGAGTACAAAGTAGATGTCATTGGTCTCTCTGGTCTCATCACTCCTTCTCTTGATGAGATGGTTGATGTGGCCAAGGAACTCTCTAAGGGAGGATTCAAACTGCCTCTCATGATTGGTGGCGCTACTACTTCAAAGATGCACACTGCTGTCAAGATTGCACCCAACTACTTCACGAAGGAGCACCCTGTTATTCATGTGCTGGACGCATCTCGGTCAGTCACAGTAGTGTCCTCCCTTCTTGGCCAGAATAAGGAAGACTTTGTTGAGGATCTGCGAGAAGAATACGAAGAAATGCGTGAGGACTACTACGCTGGCTTGGAAGACAGATATTTCCTCTCATTTGAACAAGCTCGCAAGCAAAAGTTTGTAATCGACTTTGACAAGACCCCTCCAGCCCCTGTGCCCAACATGTTGGGAGTCACTGTGATTGACAGCGTCAAGGTAGCAGACGTCGTCCCTTACATTGACTGGAATCCATTCTTCCAGACCTGGGAATTGCGTGGTCGTTACCCAAACCGTGGATATCCCAAGATTTTCAATGACGAAGCTGTTGGTGCAGAAGCAAAGAAACTCTTTGATGATGCCCAAAAAATGATGAAGGAAATCATTGAAAATGGTTCCATGACTCTCAAAGGCATTGTTGGTCTCTTCCCTGCCAACCAAAGCGATGACGGAGAAGACGTGGATATCTTCGAGACGGAGGCCGATCGTGAGGCCGGTAAGGTCGCCGCCAAATTCTGCATGCTTCGCCAACAAGCCGAGAAGGAATCGGACGATCCTTACATGTCTCAAGCCGATTACATCGCCCCTAAAGGATACAAGGACCACATTGGCTTTTTTGCTGTGTCAACTTTTGGATGCGAAGAGCTTGTGACCAAATATGAGTCCGAGCATGATGATTTTTCCAAAATTATGGCACAAGCCCTTGCTGATCGTTTTGTCGAGGCATTTGCCGAGTACTTGCACCGTCAAATTCGCATTGACATGTGGGGATACGCTCCCGGTGAGACTCTCAAAGAAGCCGATCTGCTGAAAATCAAATATGATGGTATCCGACCTGCTCCCGGATACCCTTCGCAACCCGATCACACCGAAAAGAGAACCATGTGGGACGTGGTCAAGGTCGAAGAGAAAGCGGGAATCAGACTCAGCGATTCCTTGAGCATGATGCCCGCGGCATCAGTGTCAGCATTGGTGTTTGCTCATCCCCAGTCAAGCTACTTTGCGGTCGGTCAAATCGGCAAAGACCAAGTCGAGAGTTATGCCAAACGCAAAGGGATGGAAATGGAAGCGTGCGAGCGATGGTTGTCGCCGATTCTCAACTACGAACGTGACTAATCTGCGCCAAGTATACATCAACAAAGATAAACAAAATTCATGTAGACATGCATCGTTATCGGGATAAGCTCAATGTAGAGCAACTCAACCTAATTTGGATTTGCGATAGACATCCCAAGGTGCAAAGAGTTGCCTCTTAGCCAAAAGTCATTTGATCATTGGCGCCATCTTGAACACCGTAGAAAAGTTCCATCTGATTCTCGGCATCATGATAGCTTTCTGGCGCACTGCTTTGCAACTTGCTACTCAGTATAGAATGCCGGGCAGCTTGGTCCTCCAATGCTAGCTCCTCCCGTTTTAGGTGTTCGAACGCTTCCAAGAAGGCATGTCGAATTCGAACATCGGTGGCAAGTTTGGGGGCTACAACAGTTTCAACCGCGTCCACCGAAAGCAAGGAGATTATACCATTGTGGACTTCTTTCTGCAAGTAGCCTGCAACTTCGGAGCATGCTTCATCCATCTCATTGGCATAATTGAGAGTTGCAATATCGGCAGTTTCAGTAAGAGTGCGAGAATGTTTGGCACAAGTCTCGAGTGCCTTGCGTTCACTGTCCAGAATTCGCAACAGTCTGGTTTTCTCATTGCCGATCATGTCGTGTTTACGGGTCAGATTTCCCAAAACCTCTTGTTCTGTACGCATAAGGGTCAAGAGAGATGATTGCTCGTGTTTCAGTTCACGAACAGCCTTTTGGACTAGGTCACACGACGATTGGGCAGCAAGCTTGGCCTCGCGAAAATTTTCGCGGTCTACACTCAATGCATTGAATTGGGAAGTAACGGAGTGCGATTGCACAAAGTTGCTACTGGTGGCCTTTGTTTCTGGGATGTTACTCATGGTCGATCAAAATGAAAGTGGACTGCCAAGAGTATCTTCGTCGACGGGAATCGCATGGTGGAATATTCTTTCACGTTCGAAACGCAATCCCGAGTCTCCAGTCCCGAGCTCATGTCCTTCACCTTTTCATGCTCGTGTACTCAAGGACTACTTTGGCTAGCCTCGAGTACTCTTCTAGCTCGTTGTAGACATGAGCTGAGATTCGAACATAGAAGACACCATTGACACATTTGATGGGAACTTCAATGAATTGATCAAACAAATAATCCTGAATGTGTTTGGCATCGTCCGAAGTCGCTTCCGAACGCTGAAGTTTTGGCGGTAGGCGTACAAGTGCCATCATGGGAGCATGCAATTCCAGGGGGACCAATGTCACGTCATCAGCATGTCCATGCCATTCTCTTCCCAGCAAATTCACTGCTGCGTGGAGTTTTGTTGAAAGTTCTGCTTGCACTTGATCCACACCACGAGCTAGCCAATGGTCAAGCACAGCCGGTACAGAAAGTGCAGCGGCATAATCTCGGCATCCATCCCATAAGAAACGACTTTGAAAGCCCTGGCCGATCCCATGCGACATGACTGCTGGTTCTTCCAGAATAGTGTCTCTCCATTCGGCACTTGGACTATAGAGCATACCGATGCCACGAGGACACGCCATCCATTTGTGGCCATTGCCCAAATAAAAATCTACATTGGAGAGATTGGATAATTGTACTGGTTGTGCCAAAAGTCCATGTGCACCGTCGACTAGGACCAACATTCCTAATTCCTTTGCCCGTGTCGATAGAGAATGGAGTGGCATGTTGATGGCAGTGTTTGATGTTGTGTGATCCAACACCAAAAGTGCGTTTTGACAATCCATGTTCACTAGAGTATCCGACAATGCCATTTCAAAAACCTCAGTTGGTCGTTCCAAGGTTTTCGCCTTTTCCAAGTATTTACTCAATGGAATCTCAGTAACTCGTTTGCACAATTGATGAGCAATTTTTTTAAGACTTCCATAGGATGTATCCCACAAGACAATGTGAGATTCTTTTCCAAAAACTCGAGTATATCCTCGCACCACAGTATTGAGTCCATAGGTGACATTGGGAATCAAGGTTGTGGCCTCTCGGGAGGCACCAGTAAAATCAGCCAATCTTCGAGCGGAATATACCAAATGAGGAAGAAGATCACGATCAAAATATCTCAGAGGTTGTCGCTCTAAATGTAGCCGCCATTGTTCGGCACGATCGTATCCAACCTTCAAGGCGGCACCAAAAGCCCCATGATTTAAAAAGGTCCAACGTTGGCGATCTATCAAAAAATCCTGATCTTTTTCGGTGCTTGCTTCAAACGGAAGTGGAGGAGGTATGTAAACTGCATCACTCTGACCCATGAGCACGTCCACATCATCGGAATGAAAAGATCCCATCGCTTGGTAACCCTTGGTGTGATTCTGATAATGACTATACCTTCGACGCGACGCAATCGTTGGGCGACAGTATCGGACACGAAATGGTCGCAGGGTTGAAATCAAGGATCGCATCGTCATAACTGGCAAGGATGAGATTCCCCCTTTTAGTGTAGCTCATCTTGTGATGATATGTGTGATGATGAAAAATCTTCCGGCAGTACGGACGACATGTGTGACGTCATTGATGTCACGGCCCAGTTTCCATGAAGCACCGAGTACATACCAGGTACCAGGTATCATAACGTGGCAACTACCAACGCGTCTACGTTGTGAAATTTTTTGGATGCGAGACGCATCGTGATTCGTTCAAAATTTTCAACAGTTCCTTCGCCTCCCGGTGATTTGTATTTTCGCATGTGTGGATCCAAAAAAAAAATGAAAGATCATCTCCCGCCGACGCGCTGGAACGCACATTCTTTCTCACGACGAAATTCGCAGTCGAGTACATAATGTTCACTGTCCGATCTAGTCAAAAAGTACTTCAATCCATCATCATGTCGAACCAAACCCGATTCTCAACTTCTGCTGCTGGCGTGTTGTCATCGATGAAAGGCAAGCACTTTACTTCCATTGACAAACTGAGGTAAGAACAAGTTTGTCGTTTCGAGCAGAAATAATCTGCACGTTGTCGTCGTTGTCATCAGCGATGCAACTAACTCTTGATCAATCATGTCTACTTCTGCTGCTTGAAAACAGTAACGATGAATTAAAGGGACTTTTGCAACTTTCCCATCAATTTAAGGAAACATATTCTGATAAATCCAAGCCTAATCCCAAGCCATTGGAAGGAGAGTCTCTTGGTATGATTTTCCAGAAACGGTCGACGAGAACTCGTGTTTCGACAGAAACAGGCATGGCCATGCTAGGCGGACATGCACTCTTTTTGGGACCCTCGGATATTCAATTGGGTGTCAACGAAAGTATGCGAGATACTGCTCTTGTTTTGAGCCGATTTAACTCGATCATTTTGGCTCGAGTGTATGCTCACGCAGACATTATTGAGTTGGCAGAATATGCCAGTGTTCCAATCATTAATGCTTTGAGTGATCTCCACCACCCTCTTCAAACTTTGGCAGATCTCATGGCTCTTCAACAGCACTTTGGAATGGATTTGGCGGGAAAGACGGTCGCATGGGTTGGTGACGGAAATAATGTCCTTCATGACCTCATGTTGGGATCTGTCAAGATGGGAATGAATGTTCACATTGCGACGCCAGTCGGATATGAGCCCAACGCTGATATTATGGCCTTGACCCAGCAATTGGCAGCTGAAAACAATGCCAAGATCTTTACCACGACGGTTGCCGACGAGGCCGTCAAGGGTGCCGATGTCGTCGTGACTGACACCTGGGTCAGCATGGGACAAGAAGCGGAATACGAGAAGCGCGTAAAAGAATTTGAAGGATATCAAGTGAATAGTGACCTCATGGCCAAGGCCAACCCTGGTGCTGTTTTCTTGCATTGCTTGCCTCGTCACCCCGAGGAAGTCACTGATGAGGTAATCTACAGTGATGCCTCCTTGGTATTTAATGAGGCCGAAAACCGCATGTGGACCGTCATGGCTGTCATGTCCGCCCAACTCGGCAAGTTTGATTAAAAGAGGAAAATCATTCTTGAGCCGTTGATCAAGAAATTATCATCAAGACATTATCATCAAGACATTGAGTCGCAGAACTCTTGTACTATTACCTTAAAATGTAACTTCAACAACGTATTCTTTATCCTTGCTTGGTCATTCATTCGGACGATTTTTTGTCAGTGGTCTATACATTCCACTTGTAGGTCGAAGTCAATCTTGTTTTGGTTTTGTAATCAATTGGTTTTTTTCTGTTAGTTCTAACCCCATTTATATTGTCACTCGTGCTACCAGGTACCCGGAAGACCGTTTCCTGGGTGACGTCATGTTATTAGCGAGGAAATTACGAAATGACGCTCGTCATCCTTTCACACCGGTCTTTTTTGTACTCTTTGTTCTCCTCTCACAACTCATCAGCAAGTGAAAGTCGACTAATCATACCGGTAGTGGTGTGTTCCTAACTTTGTGTCCCTAATCATCAGTTCCATTTGGATGGCGCACTTCTCAAGAAGAGGTTCTCATCGAGCATTGCTGGGTTGCTCCAAGTTATTCAATTCCACATTGTCCAGAATAATCTACGGGGACTGTCAAAGTACACTTCAAGTCAATGGTCTTGAAAAATTTGATTATCTGCACGCTTTGTCAATCACACCATGGGAAGATTTGAAAACAAACCAGCGACGCTGTTTCTCCTCGTCTGCTCAATTTGATGGTCCACCTCAAACACCTGCTAATGATATTGACCAATCGCCCTCGCATCCGTCACCCGAATCTTTCGCCCCAAAGAGCATCAAGCCCTCCCCGACTTCGGCAGCCGTAAAGCACGTCGCGGCAGACCAGGAACACAAGCGAATCTGGTTACCACACTCCTTAGAAGAGCCTCTTTTTTGGAGTGAAGACGTCGTTCAGGGATCAGAATCGAATCCACAGGCCTTGGCTGAACTATTGGAACGGATTGAACGACAAGAAGTGGATGGCGGTAGGGTGAGAACGAGACAGTATGGGGTGTTGCATGAAGATCCGGCAGTCGATATGCGATTGTTGACCGAAAACTATACCGTATCCAGCTTGGCTAGTGCCTTGAGAGATCGAGAGGACGTTTTACAGTATTGTGCACAATTAGCGGAACAAAATGACATGGATGCGTTAAAAGCCTTCTTGCAAAAGTTTCATCCAGATATGGTACTGACGCGGCGCAATCAAAAACGACAACTGGATGTTACCAAACCCCTAACAGCAACATCACTAGAGATTATTCGAAAAGCGTTGATGCGCATGCCCCGACGGGTTGTGCAAGCACATTCGCGACGAGCCGGTGTCGTCATTGCTATTGTCCATGTGGATGGAGTCCCTTCGTTACTACTAGAGAAACGATCACCAGATTTGAGGGCTCATCCAGATGAAGTGTGCCTTCCTGGTGGAATGGTATGTTCGGTGGCCGACAAGACCATCGTCGAAACGTGCCTAAGAGAGTTCAAAGAGGAGGTTGGAGGCTTGGATTTTGATTATCATCAAAAAGGTGGCGGATCACATGGTGTTAGTGTATTGGGGGTACTTCGCTGTAACTGGGGAGAAGTACATCACCTGTAAGTGTTTGGAACGTTGCGAGGGCGTTGTATCGCATGAGTTCTTTTGACTAATGTGTATTGTCGTCCTATGATCATTCCCAGAGTGGGTGTAGCGGTCACACCGGTCGTCTGCTACTTCAGTCAGGATTTGGCAGAAGTGGACTTGAAACCGAATCCGGATGAAGTAGCTGAGGTTTTTACCATTCCCCTTGCCAGCTTGATGGATCGAAGTCAATGGGTGTACAAAGAAGATCATGCACCCATCTTTATTGGGGGGCCTTACATCATATGGGGGTTGACGGGATTTCTTTTGGAACGTTTTTGGAAAGATATCTTGCTACCATTTCAACATTTCAGTAACGATACACATCATCCATACAACTATCAGCAATAGAAAAGCGCATTATGATATACATTATTATGTAGCTGTGTAAGGGAAAATTTCCTGAACCTTTGATGTCTGACATTGACCTTCTAGTCCTCTGCGATATCAACAAGCAAGTCCCCTGCAGAAATTTGATCACCCGCGGTAACGACGACTCTCTCAACAGTTCCACTGACGGGCGAAGCAACCATTGTTTCCATTTTCATGGCCGAAAGTGACACCAACGGATCTCCAGCCTTCACTTTGTCGCCCTTTTTTATCTTGGTTTCAAGGACAACACCAGGCATTGGGGCTCCGATACTTCCAGCAACCCCTTTCAAGGCCTTGGGCTTCGCAGGGGCATCATCAATACCGGAGTTTTTATCTTTGACGGTTACTAATCTAGGCGTGCCGTTCATTTCGAATTGGAGATTGACGAAACCTTCCTTGTCTGGATCCGACCTCGAAATAAGCTTGATCACAAGCCTCTTTCCGGGCTCAAGGTTTACCGCGAATTCCTCTCCGACCTTGGTGCCAGTCAAGAAAGTTCTGGTGTCCATATGGTTGAGAGCGCCGTATTCCTTCTTGTGTTCCATGTATTCATCAAATACTCCTGAATAGAGAGCATGCGACATGACGTCAACGTCGCGAATAATGGCTTCCTTGTCTGTCCCTTCAGCCTTGCCCCACTTGGCCTCCAATTTCGAACGTGCTTGCTCAAAGTCGAAGGGAGCCATATCAGCACCAGGACGTCCTTCGAAGGAAACCAAATCAGTTCCTTCAATTTTCTTGCCCTTTAGAACTCTCGATCGCAAAGGCTCAGGAAACCCAAAGGGTGGAATACCCAGAAGACCTTGAAAATATTCGATGACACTCTTGGGAAAGCTCAAATGTTCTGCTTTGTCAATAACTTCCTGTTCAGTTAGATTGTTCGCAACGATGAATTGGGCAAGGTCACCAGTAACCTTGCTGGATGGAGTGACTTTGATGATGTCCCCCAACAAGCGGTTTGCCGTGGCGTATGCTGTCTTGACTTTACTCCATTGCCCTGTGAGGCCGAGCTGAGTGCTTTGGTATAGAAGATTGGTGTATTGTCCACCAGGCATTTCGTGGACATAAACGTCAGCTGATCCTGTCTTCTGTCCCGATTCAAATGGAGCATAGAGTCCACGACACTCCTCCCAATATTCATTCAGCGATTGAACGCTGGCGAGATTCAGGCCAGTATCCAAGGCCGTGCCTTGAGTGCTTGCGACAATAGCTCCGAGAGCCGGTTGTGAGGTCGAGCCAGACATTGCATCACTCGCGGCGTCAACTGCATCTGCCCCTGCCTTTGCAGCGGCAAGCATTGATGCGACTCCAGTACCAGCCGTGTCGTGAGTATGGACATGAATAGGAAGATTCGGGAACTCCTTCCGGATAGAGCTGACAAGTAAGGTTGCAGCCTCAGGCTTCAATACACCTGCCATATCCTTGATGGCAAGTACGTGGATTCCTAGAGCCTCAAGCTCACGGATGAAGTTGAGGTAGTACTCCAAGTCGTATTGGCCTCGCTTTGGATTTGAGACGTCACCTGTATAGCACACGGCACCTTCGATAATGCCCCCAGCGGCACCCACGCAATCGATGCCCAGCTTCATGTTTTCAATGTAGTTAACCGAATCGAAAATACGGAAAACATCCATGCCAGTCTCTTTGGCCATCTTACAGAATTCATAGTTGACATTATCAGGGTAGCTTGTGTATCCCACGGCGTTTGCACCACGGAGAAGCATTTGGAACGGAATGTCTGGAACAGCTTGGCGAAGGTCAGCAAGGCGGTCCCATGGACATTCTCTCAGGAATCTCATCGCAACGTCAAAAGTGGCGCCGCCCCAGCATTCCAATGAGTAGCAGTTGGCAAGGGCAACTCTCGTCGCTGGAGCAATGTTAAGCATGTCGATGGTTCTGAGACGAGTTGCCAATAGAGACTGATGAGCATCGCGCCAAGTCGTATCTGTAATTAGCAAGCCATCGTTTCGGCGAACAGCCTTGGCAAAAGCTTCAGGGCCTTCTTGGTCAAAAATTTTCTTGAGTGACTTGGACTTTGGTCTTCCAGAGTCAGTAATAACTGGGACGTAAGGGTCAACGGATGCCGGTGGTCCACCGACAGCTCCGAGCTCCTTGGGTGTACCATTGACGACGACTTCAGCAATGTACTTGAGAACTTTTTGAGCACGGTCCTTTTCGCGAAGAGGGGCCATCAGGTATGGGTTGTCCCCAATGAACCCGGTATCGACAATACCATCGAGGAATTGATTATTTTCCAGTACATTGAGAAGGAACGACTTGTTCGTCATGCAACCACGAACTCGAAACTCTCGGAGGGCTCGGATCAACTTTGCCGCGGCTTCTCGTCGTGTGCGAGCTTTGGCAGTGATCTTGACCAAAAGTGAGTCATAGTGTGGAGTGATCTTTGCGCCTGGGAATCCCGGGCCATCGTCCAGCCGAATACCCATACCTGTTGGCAAACGAAAGACACTAATTGTGCCTGTATCAGGGCGGAAGTCGTGGGAAGGATCCTCCGTGGTAACACGACATTGCATGGCAAAGCCCATTGGCTCTGGGATCTTCTCTTGCACCAGGCCAAGTTCGTCAAGCTTCTTGCCAGATGCAATCAAGATTTGAGACTGCACAATGTCGATACCAGTGACTTCTTCGGTCACCGTGTGCTCCACTTGCACTCGAGGGTTGACTTCCATGAAATAATGCTGTCCGTCCTTGTCCAACAAGAACTCGACTGTACCAGCATTTAGGTACTTGGCGCCTCGTAGAAGCCTGCAGGCGTCATCGAGAATCGCTTTCCTTGTATTTTCGTCAATACCTTGAGCGGGAGCAGTTTCAATTACTTTCTGGTGACGGCGCTGTACAGAACAGTCACGATCCCACAAATGCACCACATTGCCAGTTCCGTCTCCCAAGCACTGAACCTCGACATGACGGGGAGATAATACATATTTCTCGACGAAGCAACGTCCATCGCCAAACGCGTTCAATGCTTCATTTGACGCCTGGGTGAACATGGGCTCCAAATCATTCTCCGTGAGAACGACACGGATACCACGGCCACCACCTCCCATGAGGGCTTTGACTATGACTGGATAGGAGCACTTGTTGGCTGGGTCATCGATCCACTCTCTCGCAGCTTGGACAGTGGCAAATGCAGTCTCTGATCCCGGGACAACAGGGACCTTTGCTGCAATAGCCATATTTCTGGCAGTTGCCTTGTTTCCGAAAGAGTTCAGATTTTCGACCGTGGGACCCACGAATACGATCCCATTTTTTCGTAGAGCTTCTGCGAAATGTTCATTTTCTGCGAGACTGGAAGTCGACGGAGAAAATTAGATTAATGCTGACAGTGAATTAGTAAAATGCTGTCATTCAAAGATGATAACTTACAAACCATATCCTGGGTGTACCTGATGAGGAAAGATGTCCGATTTTATCAGTGAAATGACAAGAATAATTGTTCTTTTGAAACCAACAGAGCACGTACCGCTTGGATGCCATTATCGACGCAGATTTTGACGATGGTATTAATGTCAAGATACTGGGCCACAGGTGATTTGCTTCCGTCCAATTCAAAGGCTTGATCCGCCTTGTATCGATGTTGAGTGAAGCGATCTAAAGATATAGTATAGCACAAAGAAGCGAATGTGATGATTAGGGAACTGGCGAACCCTCAAAACGGCATGTGTGAAAGCGAACGAGAAAGCGTTCCGACCAGCGTCAATGCAGGCGTAGCGGCATGTCGGCAGGACCGTTTCCTGTCTTGCCAAGACAGCGGTAGAAATCAAGAGTACATTCGACGTTGCAACGACGTACCTTCGTGTGAATAGATGGCACAAGTCTGAATTCCGAGTTCAGCAGCTCCACGGTTGATACGTGTCGCAATCTCTCCGCGATTGGCAGCAAGGAGCTTGGTGAATGGCGGTGTGTCGACAGTCACACTCTTGGATATAGTCATGGTAGGATGGGTTGTTCCTACATGAGAGGATACGAATCGTCGTTGCTCATCTCCGACCGAAGAGCCGATCCAGCAAGTTGTGGACGACACGGCACGAAGACTTCCCTCCAAAAGTTTCTTGGGACGGACAACAATAGCACGACGAGTTGGTCGTCGAATCGCTTGCAGAGCTGCCGTGCGAAAAAACATGGTGCTATTCTTGTTTGCCAATTAAATTGCAAAACTCTTGTGTATTTCCTTGAGTTGGCTCTTGCTTTGTGGTTCCTTTTTCTTGTCGGTAGAAAAGAAACGAGCCGTCGGATTTGTGTTCCAATCAATACATCATCCAAGAACCATCATCGTGTTCGCGATCCAACACCCAGCCATGCGCGATCTTTGGCCAATTCTCGATTTGATGATCACAATAAACTTACTCACCGTCACGAATTCCTTGACACCAAAAATGTCACATAAGTGTCATTCCGCATAATAAGAAATTCGCCATCTTGTTCGATCTTCGCCCATGGATTCCAGCAGGAGGGATGAGAACCAGCCAACAAAAAATGCGAAATCCGAAATCAGAATATTTGAACCGGTAAGTTGCGAGGGAGGGCATATACCGCAAGTGTGGCAACCGCATCATGGATTTGGTTTCACCGGCACACCACACCAGTCCCCTCTGGCCTGATCCTTTGGAACTTTTCATGCTCTCGAGGTACCAGGTACATGTATTGGTGGGAGTTCCTCCTTGTGGCTAGTTCCTGCGTCCAATTGTCCAGAAGCTATCTAGCAACGACGAATGTCCTTTATCAAAGTCGTCTAATTTCCCTCTCATCATCATTGTCTGGAAGATTAATGCTTCGACTGAAGCGACCGGTACAGGAACCTGGAGAAGCTTTGGCATGCAACGACGAAAGACGACAAAAGAAAACCAACATGGGGTCATGCTTGAGAGCCACTACTGCACGTGATGCTCAATGCCTCACCGATGGAGTGGAACTACCATCCAACGGAATTATCCTGCCATGGGTTGGATATGGGACCTACAAGCTCGGAAAGGCCGAGGCACGACCATTGACATTGGAGGCTTTGAAACAAGGATATCGATGTATTGATACAGCATTTATTTACGGGGGAGAGACAACCGAAACACAAGTCGGATTGGCGATTCAAGATGCTCTCCAACAGGATATTTTAGAACGAAAGGATTTGGTCATTCAGACCAAGCATTGGCGAAGCTATCATGGCTATGAACCAACACTACAGTGTTTGGAGCTAAGTTTGAAACGATTACAATTGGAATGGATTGATGTTTGGTTGATGCATTGGCCTGGACCTGCTTGGAACACGATGGCTCGGCGAAAGGATGAAATCGCCAAGAATGGGCCTTGGAAGTACGCATCACATTCCAAGGAAGATTTGCCTCTGCTCCGTAGCGATACTTGGCGGGCCATGGAAAAGGCACTCCAAGATGGGAAGGTCAAGGCGATTGGGGTTTCCAATTTTTCAGTCGCGCATCTAGAGCGTCTGAAGCAAACTGCTACGGTTTGGCCTCCTGCAGTAAATCAAATTGAGTGCCATCCATTGTATCCTCAAAAGGAACTGTTGGACTATTGTTCGAAGGAAGGAATCGTCGTTCAAGCGTATGCATCCTTAGGGGGACAAGATGCCGGGAAAGCTTTCTGGAAAAAGGTGTATTCTCCCAAGAAAGGAGAACAACCTGTGACCAAACTCCTGAATACCCCACCTGTATTGAATCTTTCCAGAGAAGTGGACCGCACTCCCGCTCAAGTATTGTTGCGCTGGGCATTGGAAAAGAATTTGGCATTGGTACCAAAATCATCATCGCCGCAGCGCATGTCGGAAAATGCCAATATATTTGATTTTTCATTGTCAATCGAACAAATGGACAAACTCGAATCGACCTTGGCAACAGCTATGGCGGATGCGGCAGAAAAGGACGGTCAATCCATTGCTGATATGGCACGTCTCTGTTGGAGAAATGATCCACTTCGCCTTCTTGATTTTGATTGACGAGTAAGTGAACACGGTGTAAAACTTTTATGACGACGATGATGAGGATGACAATTGTACCCGAAGGAGCTCGCGAATATTTCCAGCTCCATTGTCATAAACCTGCAGCACATCTACTCTGACTTGCATCGAAGTCGGAGCGTACAATCTCAAGCCTTCTCGAAAAGCTTCTGAACCACCCCCAATTCCAAAATAGTATCGTTTGGTAGCAACAAATGCAATTCCTGATCCCTTTTTCAAATGTCTAATTACAAACCGAGCCGTGTCCATGGCAGCATTGGTAGAGTAGGTTGTTTCGGCTGCCAAAATGCAATCAAAGCAACCATCCCTAGGGACGCCATCAGGGGTCGAACATGTTTCGCCAGACGTAATGGTGTCCAGTAGCTTGGAGGAGAGAGAATTCCAGTCTCCCGAACCGAGTGGAGCATGATGAGAGAGCCAGTGGCCCAACGTCTCCATGTCGTTGTTGTTGGGATTCATCTCTTGTTTGTCACGATTCCTTGTTAGATTCAATATGATGTTGGACATGGTACTATCCAAGACGAATTCATTATAATCGGTGAAACAAACACTGGTGGTATCATCACCCCGTTCCTTTGCTTGTCGTAAAACCCAACATCCTGGTAGGCCGTGTCCACAACCTAGTTCCAGCACATGGCCCTGAACTAGGATATTGTGTTCATGCAAATATCGACAAAGATCGAGACTACATTCCCATACCACATCCCCTCCTTCATATACTCCAGGAATGAGATCGGTTCCTTGATGATAATGCGCTGCCTTGGATCGTTCCCTCACCCGAGCCACACAACAACTTGGAGGTGTTGTTGTAACATCCTGACTCGAATCCAGCGGGATCCAATCATGATTCGGTGGCTCCAATGTAGCACATTTTTGTAAAAATTTTGTGGCAAGATCCCGCGTCCAGACAAATGGTCGTTTGATTTCGTCCTCAACAGGGGGTGGATGAGATCCTACTACGGAGGACCGAGAGGTATCATCGACCCCTTGACAATCGGTGGTTGCAATGAAATTGAATGAGAAGGAGGACATGAAACCACAAAGCGCATAAAAAAAAAGGCCAACTAGAAAATCCCGTGTTGATGTGATGAGAGTGTATCCAATAAGGATAGGGACAGTTTCTAGAGCGTCACTACAACTGATCCCAGTGGCAATGGCAATGGTGATTTGTGCGTGATTGTTCGAGGGGATTTAACAAATGGGGGTAGGGGGTGTACTTGTAGTGGGGGAACGTCGGTACTCGCAGTCAACGTAGATATATAATCTTACAGGTAGTAAATTTAAACCCCTGGACATGACTTGCAATCAAGATAATATAGTTCATGAGGGACAATTTTTGGATCATTCTCAGTTGGTGAATGTAGTTTGAGAACATGGATCGAATTGTGACAGATTTCAAGCATCAAATCTAGACAAAAATGTCGAAATTCATCACTAAGTTCCATATCGCAACAAAACGCATTTAAAATTCTACTAGCTTTTCAACTTCCTCTAATATTAATGTGGAAGAACATTCGTATTTTCAAACAGAGGAACCGTAGTGAGGCCAATTTCCGATACTACTCCTTGAATGGATCAATGACATATTTGCTAGCCGTCATTCTCCTGGCCTTGCACGCAAGCATCACTCACAGTCAGTCACACAATCTGTTTACTCTTCTTTTGCACTTTCACTAGGCTTTTCCTCTTCCTTGGCAGGCTCTTCTTCAATGTCATCGCCCATGAACTTGGCGATAACCAGTCTTGTCAACTCAAGGTCTTCTTCCTTGCTCTTGGCAGCTTTGGCAGCGTTCAACGATGTGGTCACAAAGGCGCGTGGTTGGACCGGGATAAAGGCAGCCGCCATGGCTGGAATCATCAACAAAGTGGCAATGGACAATTTCATCGTTATAAAAAGGGAAAACAGAGATGAATGATACAAGGAACGTAAACCGCTGTTTGGATTGCAAATCAAATTTGACCGACGGGTCGTATTCTCATCATAAGTGTGACCATTCAATGATCCCATCGACCCAGTTCTGCCACAAACGGTCGCTATATGTACCAGGTACCAGGTACCTGGTACTTGTACCTGGTATGACGTATGACCCGGGGGACAAGGTACCTGGTACAGTACAAGTTCTTACTGGGGCACTGGGTACAAGTACCTTGACGGTGAGTGAGTGAGTGTCGTCACTCGTCGGCCACGCGCTCGAATGACGTTTGTCATTTTCATTTTTGATTGACCTGTCGTCGTGACTGGTTTGACTGTAAGCTCTGGCCTCTTGCTCTATATCTCAATATCTCATATCTCGGAAGCAGGGTAAAACAGCAAAATGACAAGCACACCGCGCAGAAACGGATCTTAGCATAGCGGATATGAAAGTATTCAATTCTGAAGAATGGTTCTTGAAGTCTTTTCGGTTTCGACGGTATGCGACACCATTTTATATGCCTTGCACATAGCGCGGAAAATCAACGGATATAATTCACCGGTAATATTATCCGCGAACTCTTTTTCACGGTGAATACAAGGTCCACAGGAACGATTCCCACAAACGGTCGGCAGTAAAATGATGGTTGTCTGCCCTACTGGTTTCAGTAATAAAATGCATATATAGTGGAAAATAAAATAGCCCAACAACGGAGGACTATCGATTACCGGTACAAGGGTTTCGACAATAGGAAATGCGACTACTGTACCACGGCTATGCCATCTGCGTGGTTGTCATTCTCATCGCTATGGAACGAGTTACTTCCAATTGAGAAAGCTACAGGTGCATAATACCAGTACTAAGTCTAAACCATAGTTACCCGCAAAAGTACAACAGTATAAATTAAAGACTCTATGCGAGCGACAACCGACAGAATCAGTCAAAGAATCTATAGGTGATTTTCATCAGAATATGAAAGAAGTTGGTGCGACTACTGAACGTGATTCTTGGTGAAAACCACCGTATTTTGAATGGTGCACAGTAGAGCGACACACTCGCATCTGCGAGAGCGTCGTGAGTAGTGAATAGTAGGTGAGTGGATTCCAAATGAAAATCGAATACATGAAAGAAGCTTCGCATATAGAATCACGTTTTGTCACAGATCAAGCGCGGAGGAATCGTCAGCAAAGAAGACTCGAAAACTGATGGAGGTCTGTCACGATTCTTGGACAATATAGTAGAGATTTCAAACACACTGCGGAAGCCATAGCGGCAAGTCCTACCGTGGCGAACAAATGATAGGGCCAATACCCATTATGACTCTCGACAAGCCTGAAATCGGATCACCGCCCACCGCTAGCACATGACCCGCTTCCTTTGTCTTCGCTCGCCATTGCGGTTATCATTCAAAATTTCAATGGTGCATAGTAAGATATTGAATACACAGGAGTGCTGTTCTAGTGCTTGTACCTGATATGTCTGGTACCTGGTACACCCAAATAGTAGTGCACATCGCGCTTGGGTTTTTGCATACCAGGTACACACGTCTCCACCGTCACAGATGATCTGGGAGCAATAAATCCAAGTCGTCGAGTGTGGCGCGAGCTTCTTTTTCTCGGTCCACGTCGGCAATGCGAACCATAAATGGTGGTAGGCTATGGCCCTGGCGAAATGGGGGACGGGTGATGGGAAAGCTCGGACCAAAGCGGGAACTCATCAGCGGTGGACTACCGACATCGCTTGTACCAATGAGAACATTATGATTAAGGGGAACAATTTTTTTACCTACAGTGGAGCGAAGTTAGAGCGGCATTCTTGCAGAACAGCTGCATTGACCCTTGTTCTCCAGCGGGATCCAAGTTGCCTTACATTTCGAGGCCTCAGCCCGTACACTTTCCACGGCAGATGGTAGGGGTGTCAGGAAAATGCAGTTGTGTCAAGCCGAGAGTTTTGGTTGGCTAACTGGTTCATGTCGTAGTGGGTCAAAATCGTTAAATCTAAAACTTCGAATATATTCGCTAGAATCGCTACCAATCAAACGCATTCCGTCTGCTGACAAGTTGAACCTAATTGGTCATTCTCTTTTGCCCGATCTTAGACCTTCTGCTGCCCACAAGTTGGCCAACCGGAAAAATAGGTCATGTACGACATTTGATCGAAGGCAAACAGCTGCTGGAAAATTAGAGTTCAGTCGAGATAAATCAAACTCTTTTCGAAGTGGGAGAGAGAACTTATAGCACTAGCCCGTGGAACATCTCAACGAAAAGTATCCACGGTTTCCTTTCACAGAAAGCTCTGTCAAGACAAATAGCCGTCCCGTTAGCAAAGACAAAGAAAGATGACGCAAATGGAGTATTGCAACGAAGAGGAACCCACTGTTCAAAGCATGGATTGCTCGGAAAGCGGTCAGGAAGAAGATGACTATGACAAGTCAATAGCCAAGGGTGGAGTAACGACGCCATTTCCTTGGAAGCTCCACGACATGTTAGATGCAATGGCCCTGGAGGGGAGCCATTCAGTTGTAACGTGGCAGCCTCATGGACGGGCTTTCATGGTACACAAACCAAAAGACTTTGTGGAAAAAATCATGCCCAAGTATTTCAATCAAACGAAGGTGAGTGATAGTGAGAAATGAAGGTCGTGATTCTTGTGCAAAAATAGGCAAGATCTCATTTTTCTTTGTTCCTCAGTATGCTTCATTCCAGCGCCAGCTTAATCTTTACGGATTTTCACGCCTTAGTCATGGGAAAGACAAGGGTGCATATTACCACATGTGCTTCGTCCGGGGACAGCGAAACCTATGCAGAAACATGGTCCGCCAAAAGATCAAGGGCACCAAGGTCCGAAGATCTCTTTCCCCGGAAGAGGAACCCAACTTTTACCTTCCACAATGGAAAACAGTCACCAGCGTTCCAATGTCTCCTGCACAAAACAAAAACACGAAGACACACGCACTTTCATTCCCGGCAAGCCCATTGAGTCAGCCTGCATCCCCACCCACTACAAAAGCTTCAGTAGCACCCAAAATAATTTCACAAGCCGTACCCACAGAGTCACTGGTTTCCATGATGAGAGACACCAATAAACAGGCAGTACCTCCTGCACCTGCTCTCTACCCTCCTCCTCCGATCGTCAAGCAATTGCAGACAACACCAACAGAAACACCAACCATCACGGCACCGTGCGCAAAAGGTGGAGACCTACTTTTCTTCGAAGGACGACCATTCAGATACCTAGAGCACATCGAAGAAATTCCGCCCCTCCCATCACAGACTTCTTCATACAAGGAAAAACTTAATTCCATGATAAACTCAATTGTCATGGACTCTTCGAACTGGCAAGAAAATCAACGAAATGTGTGCAGTGTATAACATACATTTTCGGGATGCCGACCGAGAAGATCGCTACATTTCTTGAGTACAAACGTAGTAGCCGAGCGGCTAACGAAGTATGAGTCATGAATTGCCAATACAAATGTTTTTCATAAGTGAAACTTACCGATGAAGACCAGACAATCTTCTGTAGTTACCACAAGAGTACAATCAGCGCAAACCACATCCACCCTTGGTAACTTCTTCGAACATGTAGATTGTCCTGTAATGTCATATTAAGGAAAGAAAAATGAGCGCGTTGGAAATCGGCAGTGATGTTGTACTACAGAAATGCATTGAAAGTAGCAGATTGATCTTTCAGGTGACAGTGACACTAATTTCGTAGAAACCTCAGAATATCAGCATTCCATACAGCACAAGATGTTGCTCCAACCTGTAGGAAAGATCAAGGATACTTCTGGTTTGCATCCCTTACAAATAGGATAAATTCTGTCAGTGGTGGCACCCTCGGAAAACATGGCGTCCGTGGTGAACACTTCATTTAGTTGAACAAAGAACCTGACAGGGAACAGTCCCGCAGCAACAAACCCAGACCTATCCGAAAGATGTAGGGCATGACTGTGGCGGTCGTGTTGTTGTGTTACTCGTCCCAAATCTTGGCCAGTGACGACTGGAAACAAAAGAGAATCTGCATGAACTTCATGGGAAGAACCACGTAGCTCTTGATGGCACCAACCATGATAATGATACAGTGGCGAACCAGATTTCTACAACCGACACGCTTACCGCACTTCGATATTGAAAATGTCCATGGATGTTCGTTCCTGTGAAACATGCATCGTACCAAGAGGCAGGTTGCGAAACCTCAATGACTAGAACGTTTCTGTCTGCGTTTCAAGGGGAAAAGTAAGCGAAGATCAGCGCAACTTGGTATTCTTGGCAACAAAATGTCATTTCAAAAGAGAAAGGTTCTCGGAACGGATTTTGAGGGTTCTCACTTCCGATCAATCACAGGGTGGCGCCAAAGAACCCGAACCATTGTCAACCTTAGAGAATTATCGATGCGCCATTCCCTGTCATCACCCTGATGCGTTGGCCACAACATAGGTTACGAAGGTTTTCAGTAATAAAACCTGGGTATATTACTCAGCTGGATTTCATTGTTGCCTGTTGAGTATGAGATTCTCAGATCAGAACACTGTCAATCGGAATTGTGAGGTGAAGGCTTCTTATCCATATGTCCCTATTCCAAGATATCCGAAGTTGCTCTCAGGATCCTTGAGAGTGCATCTGATTACAGTGTCAGCATGATGATAACTGTATGGGCTGTATTCACTGTATAAAACCAAAGTGGCAAGTGTTGTGACGAATTGAATTTTGTTGCGAATAGAGCCAATGGTGCGAGAAATTCATGAGCAGAAGAACCACCTTCGTACTTGGGGTTCCGTTGCCGTGGAAGAAAAGGAGGTGAGACTCATTTGGTGGCATCCGATTGGTCCCCATCCAGGCACGTCAGCTTGTGTGTTCCGATGTGCCAATCAGCTAGATTCGAGAACCATTCGCTTGGGCACAAGGTTCGGGCTTGAAGTGCATCCATGCTGGCACGAGATCACATCACCGTTCGTTTGTACATAAGTCATTTGATTGGTTTGGGGATCCGGATTCGCTGTCGATTCCAAGCAAGCAGTTGATTTGATACACTGAGGACAGTTTGTACCCGTCCTGGTATCTGGTACAAGCTACCGGTACTAACGTTAGTACAAGGTACCAAGTGCCCTGGGACAAGGCTAAGGACGAAAGTAACGAACACTAAGCTGCTTGCCTAGATATAGATGATATATGACTACGTATCTTTATGTTTGATCAATCCGACAACATTGAGTGTTTTAGTAACTCGGTAAATTTTCTCCCAAATCACCCACGCCACGGCAAATTTGGGGCCAAGTTCCCTCTCGTTGGCATCCACCGCGGCGTAGCTCATCACCGCTCCGGTTGCAATTGCTGTTGTGATCACCGTCAAATACAACAAGAACCACCATGTAAGTGAAGATGAGCGAGATCCAACTACATTTAAGGAAGGAATGTGCTCGAGTGCCGGAAAAAACGACAAAATGATTTCAACGACGTGGCGTAGATTAGACGATGGGTGATGGTGTGATGGTCCAAAGTTGTGGTATCGTGTTTCTATGCACACAAGTACTGACATGTCCACAATTCTATTCTTTCTCCGAATAGGTCGACCTCGTTGATGCAAGGAGCTGAATTCCAGCACATTCTTCGTATTCTCAACACTAACGTGGAGGGAAAGCGAAATGTTGTGTTTGGTCTGACGAAAATTAAGGGTCTCGGACGCCGATTTACTGATCTTATCTGCAAAAAGGCCGAAATTGATGTCAACAAGCGAGCAGGAGAACTCACTGCCGATGAGATTGAAAAGCTTGTTGCTATTATCCAAAACCCCCGTCAGTTCAAGATTCCAATGTGGTTCTTGAACAGACAAAAGGACTTCAAGACTGGAAAGTACAGTCAAGTCTTTGCTCAAAACGTTGACGCTAAGCTTCGTGATGATATTGAACGTCTTAAGAAAATTCGTGCTCACCGTGGTCTGCGTCACTGGTGGGGAGTCCGGGTTCGTGGTCAGCACACTTGCTCTACTGGACGTCGCCGAGGATAAACAATAAAATAAAATGGTTTACTACAAAGGTTCCACACAGTCCTTCTTTGTCATTCTGGGATATTTCCATGTTGTCCTCAAGAAATTTCATGCATCTTTCCTTGAAACGAAAGAGGGATGTTTTGTTGGTTGCATTTTGTGGTGATTCTAGAAGATGTTTCCACACCCATGTACTATAGCCTAAAGAACTCTCAATACCTTACTCAATCATGGCTCTGTTAATTGTCATCCATTGCTGCTTTGTATCTCTCTACTGGGAGCATTTCAAACCGAGACTAGTTGCTAAATGTTATTCCATGGTTTGTTGATTTGTTTCAATGGATGTTCACCAGATTCAGTCAAGTTGCCTCTCATTATTCACTAAGACAGTACAAACTATCTGACAAGGTTGGAAATCTAGACCTTTTGTTGAGTATTCATTTTTCAAAAGTGTCCACCTTCGAATGCACCTTTCCGAAGTCGATAGTATGATGAATGTTGAATATTATTATTATTATTATACTAATGCTTGTAGTTGAAGCCTGGTACCCCAGTACAAGTACCTGGTACCACCCGCCCGGTACTACCGGTAGTATACGCGGGAATCAGAAAACAAGGGGCGATGACGTACCGGACGACAGCGAAGATCCCCCTTTCTGTGCGAGGTCTTGATCTTTGAATACGGTGTCACCGCTCGTAGAAGGAGGATTGCGAACTCCCTCCAAATTTTCATCGCGCCCGCAGATTGGTTGGTCAAATCAAATATCCTGGAAAAACGCCGATTGCGTCGAGAGACAGACAGCAATAGTGTGTACCGTACTTGTACCTGGTACATTTTTCAAGATTTGTGTCGCTTCATCCCCATCCTGCGCTTTTCTCGACATAGCGTACCTGTAGTGTTGTATTCAAGACCTCTCAACAGACACTCTTCTTCCTAGACCTATCAATTTTTATTCACAATGGCATTCAATAGTCTACTGGCGCATGTTTCAAGTCTCATTACGAGCGATGCCAACGTTGGCGATTCCATTCCATGCAAATCTGACATTCTCACTTTGCGCGACTGCGTCAAAGGAGCCACCAAAGAGGTAGGTGTTCCAATATTGGACCGAACAAACAATCCAATCGCCAAAATGCTAACTTCCCTTCCACCCCATTGGATAACGCGTTATTCAGAAATGTCAAGGCCTTCAGTTGGATTTGATGCAATGTATGGCCAAATACAACGTGGAAGCTACAGAGAAAGCCCGACTTCAGATTGGGATTGCCAATTACAATGAATATTTGAGAGATCTAGAGGAAAAGCACGGCAATGAACGAGCGGCCGAAATTGTCGCTGAGCCTTATGAGAACCTGGAAAAAGTTGAGGCGGCACAAATGCTTTACCGTATTGACAAAAACCAACACCCCCGGGGTGCTCCCAAGACGAAAGAAGATTTGGCATCGTGGACTCATGCTGATCAATCTCGTTTAGAGATGGGTGAAAAGGCTTATTGGGACGCGGTTCGAGTATTTGGCGCAGAATTTGGACCTCAAAAGGCCGACCGATTGTTTGGGATCCAAAAGGAGGCGGATCAAATTGCGGACGCGATTCAGCGCCTCGCTCCAGGCGTTGACGCCAAGGTAATTTCCAAAAAGAGTTTTGCCAAGTTCGATGAGCTCATGGAGCCGGTGCGGGAAAAGGCACCTGGAAATGCTAGTGTGGAGGAGCTTATCAAGGCCTTCAAGGTCGCCTACCCCACCAAGGCATCCTTTGATGCCAAGCTTGCTTAAATTTTCTTGGAAAATCGTCCCCATGATTCACTGTTACTGCATCGTATGATACACGTATTATGCAAAACGAACATACTGATAAGCGCCTCTATAATTTACCCTTTTGTAGTCAACAAATACGCTACGAAAAGAAAAATGTTGTAGAACTCGGCAGTTGCAAAGATCTGTATCGGAGAAATGTCTGTCGGCTATTGAAATTGTCAGTTTGATGTGCCGTCCTCATGGCTGGTATGCTAGCTTGATATTTGAGATGAAGAGTTAGCACGGGGGGGCGAGTCAAAAGACAATGGTATGCGAGGTGACTTGCACACGAATAATTGTCCAAAAAGCACCCGAGTTCTTTATCAAGCATGTTGCCTTGCAGGAAGTCCCTTCTAAATGTCAAACTTCAAGAAAGCGTCCTCGTGATATCATGTTTCACCAGTATCTACATCAGCTCCAAAACCAATCGTCCAAGACTCGTTCAGTTGATATTCATTCTTGGAAAGTTCAAGGATTTGCAATAATTCTTCATCTTCGCGGCAGACTATTTGTTGCGATAGTCTCAATGCTCGTTCAATCTCTTCACTTTCATCATGATGAAAATCTTTTTGGGAAAGCTCCAGTGCCCTTTGTAAATCCTCGTCCAGTGTTGTATCGTTGTTTGCATGAGAATCCAGAAGCGACATGGAGAGTGCACGTTGTACTAACTGCTTTTCTTCTTCCTCCTCTTTTTGTGATTGGATTAATGACATGGATACAGCGCGTTTGATAATTTGTTCCTCCTTCTTTTGTTCCTGGAAAATTCGTCGTTGGTCTTTTTTGCTCTCATCAATCGCCTTGTCCGTGACAGCAACTTCATGGGGTGTTGGGGCATCGTCATTACAGACCGAACGAACATGGGAAAGACGTGGAGGTTTCGGTAACTTGGGCAGTACTTCGGGAGCTTCCTTTAGTATCACCTTTGAATCTACTGGCATACCAGGTTCATAAAAGACAATGCCAGAGTTGGCATTCACGGTAAACGATCCTTTTCCTCGATTAACTAAGAATTGCATCTTTCGCTTTTCCAGTACCGACTGTATAGCTGTTCGAAGGACGGGACCTTCGGAACTATGGGCCCCACTTCCTGTTATGACAAGCACCCATATGTCGCCGGTACTGGAAGTCCCCTGCTTTTTCGTGGCTTGAGAAACTACATGGTCCAGGAATGCAGTCAATGAAACGATTCCCTCTGATTTCCGATATCCATGCAAATCAATGGTTGCAGTTACAGACTGAATGGGTGGGGTGGTAAGTGGTGATCGTAAATTGCGTTTGCTTGGCATCGTGTATGCAATTTGATTCGCATGAATAGGGGTGTTGGTTTGGTCCACTCATCATTCACAATTCTGTCGAAAGAAAATTTGAAACCGAGTGATGAGGTACCTGTCCTGATTCCTTGGATGGCACGCGCGATATTACATTGGAACTAAAACTGTACCTGGTTTCACCATGTGGAACGAAAGAAAAAGTGTTGAGCCCAACAATGAAAGTTCACATCACCACTCTATAGCATAACCAATTGACTTTTTTGTTAATTTCTTTATCGCAACGCAGAGTCTGGCAGTTCCTTGGTATTTTGAAGCATCACGTACGTCGCTGGATGGGTGCTTGAATTATGAAAGGAAGTACTTGGAACCACTTCCTGTTGTAACGACCTCTCCCCTGGCAATCTTCCCGCTGACGATTGGACTCGTCGTCACGCGGTCCCCATCCGAGAACGTTTTCGACCCGGAAATCAGTCCTGTTATAGACCCATCGAAATTCTTCTTCCAGCGTGACATTGTCGGGACACCACGCGGTGCTTGTTTTGGAGCGATTGGTCGAGACGGTCTAGGGGCCTCAGGTTTTGGAAGTCCCTCATCCGCTGCCCCAAACCCAAGACCAAATAGTGAGAACGTAGCTCGGGGCTTGCCTGTCTTGACAGCCTCCATCGCTGCTGCCGCCTCGCGCTCTTTTCTTTGTCGAGTTAACGTGATGGTTGCGCCAGGCTTGGCACCTTCCATGTCTTTCACAGCAGCAGCGATATTGGCCTTTTTCACGGCAGGCTCTGCGCTCAAAAAGTAGCGACTCCCCGATGCTGTCGAGACTACAGATCCGTTTTCGATGCTTCCGCTGGAGATGGGAGATGTTTCCACAAAATCACCATCAGCGAAGCTCGAGGACCCATAGATCCGTCCAGCAATACCACCTAAGTAACAACGTTGTGAGTACCAAATACAGTAAATAAATATATACCAAGTACCTGGTAGTTCGAAGGATTCACGTACCATCTGGTCGCTTTCTCCAAGCTCTAATCTCCGGTACGCCCCGGGGGGGCTTCACTGCCTTTTGAGCTGGAGGTGTCTTTGGTGCTAGATTAGCGAGGCTCACTGTTGGCCTCTTGTCCGCAGGTGATCGGCTTTGTTTTGCCTTCGCTGCCTCGGCTGCCCTTCGAAGCTCTTCTGCAGCCCTCGCTTGCGCTGCTTCCCGTTCCTTTGCGGCTGCAGCCAAAGCAGCCCGTTTCTCTTCTGCTACCTTGCGTCGTTGCTCTTCTGCAGCAGCTTGTGCTGCTTTTCGCTCCTCGGCTGCCTTTTGTCTCTCTGCAGCAATGGCCTCTTGCTTCGCTTTCAACCCTTCTGCGGCCTTGCGTCGTTTCTTCTCTTCAGCCGCTTGGGCCGCCTTTTTCTCCTCCTCTGCTTTTCGGCGTTCTTCGGCAAGAGCAGCCTGCTTTGCTTTCATTTCTTCTGCGGCCTTGCGCCGTTCTTCGGCAAGAGCGGCTTGCTTTGCTTTCGACGCCTCCGCGGCCCTACGCCGTTCTTCGGCTGCTGCTTGTGCTGCCTTTCTCTCGGCAGATTTGTCGACTGATGGTACAACAGGTTTGGGTTTTTCAACCTTTGGCACGTCGAGTTTCGGAGTTGGAATTGAAAAAGAAAAACCGCCCTGTCGTCCCAAAAAGTACCTGCATATACGATGATATATTGAGAAATCTGGCAATCAAAAAGATGGAACTTGTCAGAAAGTACGTACCTTGACCCTGAGTTCGTCTTAACTACGCTTCCAGTGTTAGCCCCTTTCGCAACCGGTGATGTGGTGATGGTTTCACCTTGCTTGAAACTACTTGACCCTGTTATTGTGCCAGTAATTGAACCATCATCGTTCTGCTTCCAATTAGAAATTGTAGGGACTCCAGGTGGGGCTTGCGATGTCGTTGGAGTGGCTTGTTTGGGCGGAGAAACTTTCTCCTCTTCGTTCTTTCCGAGGTTAAAGAGGTCTCCCAGGGATATCGTTCGACGTGGGGCAGCGGATTGCAATGATTGCTCGGCGGCTTTAGCTTGCTTCTTTTTCAATGCTTCTAATTTTGCCCTGGCTGCCTCTGCAGCGGCCTCTTTTTCTGCATTTTGCTTTGCAATCTCTTGTTCTCGCTTCCTCTTTGCCTCTTCGGCTGCTTGCTTCTTAGTGAGCTCTAATTCGCGTTGGCGCTTGGCTTCGGCGGCCTTGAGGGCGGCTTCCTTTCTGTCGGCATCAGCTTTTTTTGCCTCTTCTTTCTTTTTATTCACTTGAGTCTCTTTCTCAGCTTGCGACTCGTTTTGCTCAGATGCCTTATTTCGTTCTTGACGCGCTTCTTCTGTAGCCTTCCGAACAGCCATTTGGATCTCCATGATCTCGGATGCAGCATCCTTTTTCTTCGATTCCAATGGCTTTACTGGAGCTGAATCAAACTTGGGCAAACTCACTTTTGGTAACTCCAACTTCGGAACTTCGATCTTTGGTATTTCTAGCTTCGGCACAGATGGAGTTTCGATCTTCGGTATGTCCAGCTTCGGAACAGGCGGCTTGGGGAGGTCCGAGATCGGTGGTGGAGTCTTCGGCTTTTCAGGTTTTCCTTCGGCAATGGTTGGAGGAGGGCTCTTGGGTGGCTGAGGCGGAGAAGGCTTCTTGGTTCCCACGAGGTTATTTACCGTTTCCTCAACGCTCTCTACTGCCTTTTTAGGAATTGACGTTACTTCTTCAACAACCTTCTCGACGGCATCCAATGTGTCATCAACAGCATCAGCAACGGCCTTTCGGGAGGACTCCACTACCCGACCTGGTGTTGCCTTGATTTCTTCTACAACTTCCTCGGCTACCTCAATAGTCTTTTGTTTCACATTCTCTGCAGTCTCGATCGCAGCGTCTTTCACCTTGCTTGGAATTTGTGAGATCTCCTCGACGGCGTCTTCCACTTTCTCTTTCGCCGCTGTCGCAACCCTTGATGGAATGGCTTTGATTTCTTCGGTTGTTTCTTTCACCTTATTTTGGGCTGCTTCAATAACTGCATTGACGGCTGCTGAAACGACAGCGCTGATTGCGGCACCAGCTGAACTTGCTGCTATTCCCACGGTCCCACGAAGGATTTCCCCAACTTGACCGTCTTGGGATCCACCAACAGCTCCAGCAGCTGCGAACACGATGGCGGTGGCAAAAGGCCACACCAAAGGTTCCATTACGATATCAAGATCTGGAAATTCGAAGATAAGCAGAGCCCCAACAATCAAACCAATGAATGCACTACCAACTCCTGAAGCGACAGCTAGTTTCGTCTCCTCCGTCGATAATTGTGCCTTTGGCTTGGTATCTTTCACTTGAATTCTTGGTGGCTCATAATCATCGCTGCGTGTATCCACTTCGGTACCATCGAACGCATCGGTAAGAGCCTCCAAATCTGGCGCTACTGGAGGAGGAACAGGAACCTTGGGGCGTTCTGATTCTTCATTGGACGATTTCTGGCTGGGTTGTTCGGCAAAGAGCGGTCTACGTTTCGATAAAGCTCCTCTAGTCCAAACTCCGGTATGAGGAATAGTTTGGGGGACATTGAAACCACTGACGCCCTCATGAAGGAGATGGCTGAGCGCCAGCCATAGAGCTACCTTCATATTTCTGTTCGATGACGACTCGGATGGCTCTCTAGAGAACACTTAATTTCCCTTGCAAATCGATGATAGTTGCGATGCCACACCAAATCAGAATCTCAACGTTGGAGATAATTCGCCTGTCGTTGGCAATCCGGATGAGCTGAATTCCAATTAGGGTGGCTATCCGTGCTGTGCCACACAAGCGAAAGTTTCAAGGTTGCCACGACACTAGAATCCACAAGGAGATATAACGGAGGAGTTTCTATATTTTGTTGTTGCCAAACACGACGCCAATCCTACCATCAAACGTGTCTTTTTTCGTCCGTCACCGTTATACGGAAAGATCTGTTTCAAGATCGGGGAGTCATCTTCACAAGAATACCCCGTTGTGCGGCAGGCACGCTCGTTGCGAATCGGCGATTCACTGACGTCACAGAATGGATTTCATCCATGGCCTCGAATCTATTGTGCTTTATTAGGTATATACATATCGAGATTTGACAGCCCTACAATTACAATTACACAGACAGTAGTGTGCGATGAGTGGACATCCAAGTCAACAACAACAAGGCAATCCAACGTATCACAGTCACCATGGCATCTTTAACTGCCCTTAGGAAACTGGTCCAGAATTCACCGACCTTAAAACGTGGAGCTGAATATGCAAGACAAGAGATTTTTGGACACCTTCCGCAACTCAATATTCAAAGTGGTCATCAAAAAGCGAAAAAGTCGTTTACCGGCCCGTATCTCGCACGGTACTACCCAGAATCGATCAACACATATGCAAGAAAGGTATGAACAAAGGGTGGGGAAGCAATAAATTTATGATTAATGCTTATGAAAATGTCCGCGACTCACCACGAAATACTCCTTAACATCTTCGATACATAGGTGCACGATGGATGGGAAACAGCCGAAGAAGAATACCGTAGACTCAAGTTGAATCAAAGACGACGAAAAGGAAAGGGTCCACCCAAGAAGGGATCTGGTTCACGGTCTAAGAGGAAGTAAACGTTGTTGGTTACAATATTTAATTATGTTAAAAATGATATGCTAGTATCGGATTGACTATTTGCTCTGTTTGGAATTATTTGATCGTGATAGTCGTTTACTGTTAGTAACAAGTATTATGCAACATTGAACTTTTAGTGTGTTGGGATGTTTCCCCCCCATGCTCCATTTTAAAAGACTGCGGCGACAAACATGGCCGCAGTAAGAGGCAATACCCCCATACCAGAAGCAATGGCTGATGAAGAGCTTGTACCAACCTCTTCTCCGAAAGTGGCAATATCATCCGTAGTCTTAAAGCACTGACACGCGCCGTCGTACGCAATTTGACCACCAAAAGCGAAAATCAAACCATCTTTGTCGACAGCAGCGGCGAAGCGAAACCGGTGGTTGGGAAAATCACTAATAACTTTCCATACGTTGTTTTCATACACTTCGACTTCGTCTGTTGCGACAGTTTGTTCGCCGGGATCGATTTTATCACCAGCACTATCGCAGATACCTTCAATTTGACGCTCACCTCCAATGGCATACAGATGATTATTAACGTCGGCCAACACTACTTCGCCTCGAGGGTTGACTAGATCAGGTCGTTCAGTCCATGTATTGGACGCAAAGCTATACTCCTCCGTAGACCCTAAAGGAGCACAGAAACCATTTGCGTCAGTGAACCCACCAGCGACAAAGGCCGACTGCCCCTTAGAGGAAACAGCGCCATTGAGATCACCACGAGCAGTGTTCATAGGAGCCATGGTGTCAACAACCAAGCTGTCAGCACCAAGAGTGGTAGTGTCAATGCGAGCCAACGTGCTGTACGCTGTATAGTTCTGATCGTAGCCTCCAGCAATGAAAACATAGGGATCTTGGGTGAAACTTGCTTGGTCAGAAACGACGTATTGTGTGGGTAGTTTCACCGTTGTCCAGGATTTGGAGTCAATGTTGTAAACCTAAAAAAAGGAACAAAAAGTAACCACTATCAGGCATCAATCCATAAAAATTCCTCATATGTAGTCCATCCTGGTTATTCGTCACTTACATCAATTTCAGGAATGAGATCACCGGCAGGATCGCGTCCGCCGACCAACCACACTTCGTTTCCTACCGCACCGCTGGAGTGTCTGTATCGAGGACGAGGCATTTCCTTAAGAGTCTCGAAAGTGCGAGCAATCGGATCAAAAGAATAGAATGAAGATGAAATAGAATCGCAATCAAAATAGCCGTCGTTGTTACTGATGGTGATGTACACATTTCCGTTGGGGGAATCTTCGCGAGATCTTCACTGTGAGTGTCACGATGACCAAAATGAAATTGTCTCGCACCGAGATCTTACAATCCAAATGTGTTTCAACTTACCACATCCACCAGCAATATACATCAAGCCATTTGATGCTGCACTTGCCGAATGATCGGAAAGACTCTTTGGGAGGTTGATATCAAGAACTTCCCAACGATAATTCTTCACGTCGTGTGCAGAAGCCACAGCAAGTGAAGCCAACACCAGAAATACTGAGGGAGATACTTTCATTGTTTGAATACTACGACAAGAGCCCAAGGTTCTATGTTGGTTGAGAAACGTGTTTAAAAGAACCCTGGGAGGAAGGAAACACGGTAAATTTTTTGTTGGGTCAATTCCAATTTATGCCATCGCGAAAGCATCAGGTAAAGGGACGCAATATGCTCCATCCATTCGTCTCACATATCCAGATGAAAAATCGAAAAATCGACGCTCGCCACGAATTTTCTTCGATTTGACACCCAATGATTGGACGAACGCAGTCGTTTGGTTCGTTCATCAAAGAAGGGTACAACATATTTTAGAGGGCAATTCAAATGGTCGGCCTGCGCTTGAACGGTTTCTGCCAGGTATACAGGCATATTCGTACACTCGTACCCCCTACTTCATACCCAATGGGCATCCCACAGTTCTATAGAAACAATCAATAATCAATCATTGTTGAGAAAGTTGTATTTATAGTTAAAACACTTTGGTGTACTCTTCCTTCTTGAAACTTGCTGTTGCACCCCCTTCAAGGGCAACAACAGCAGAACCATCCTTTTCGATTTCCTGGACGACGCCAGTTCCTTGAGGGGTCTTAACAGTGTCGCCTACTCGAGCCCATGCACTGCCCTTGGCAACCATTGATGCCTCGTCGGCTTCATCAGCGACCGACTTGACCTCATAACCCAATCCCTCCAGAATACCAAATGTTACCTTCTCCAGATTCAAGGTGTAAAAATGGAGGACATCCACAATAGGCGTTAGTTCCTTGCACATTTGGATACCAAATTCAACTCCAAAAGCCTTCACAGCTTCTGGGTCGTCCATTAAAGAGTCCATTTTTGCTTGAAGATCGACGGGAACTCTAGTTTTGCAGAATTTGGTCATCTTGCAGAATCCAGCGTAGGCATTGATGCACATCAGTCCTGGGACAATGGGACAAGTGATTCCCCACTTTCGGCAGTCTTCGACAAAGGCTGCAAATGTCTTTGTGTCGAAAAACATTTGGGTGATGATGAAGTCTGCCGGACGAAAGTAGGGTTAGTATATATTTCGAATTTTCAAGCGACGAGGTATCACAGACGCAAGTTATCCTCAAGTACGTACCAGCACCAGCATCAATTTTCTTCTTAAGATAGTCCATTTCCTTCTTGTAATCTTCATCCTTGCAAGTGTAAACCTTTCCGTCGAAAGTTGAGCTTCTTCCCAACTCGGATTCGGTCAATGTCGATGGATCGGCAATTTCCGAGATAGCATTGGGGTGTCCTTCGGGGTATCCCGCCACAGAAATTCCAAAGTCTTGTCCAAAATGCTCACGGATATACTCAACAAGATCCAATGCACACGTGAATCCGCCTTCTGCAGCCTTCCATTCTTCTTGTCCAGCCGGTGGATCACCTCGCAATGCGACAATGTTGCGAATTCCGTTAGTTTTAGCAGTAGTCAAAGCCTCATGAACTGCCTTTTTCGGATCTCCATCTTTCTCCATGTTTGTACAAGTCAAATGCATGTTGGAGACATGACCATTCTGGTGGGCATGTGTGGCAAGCTGCATGGTCAACTCGGCAGTGGAACCTCCAGCTCCCCATGTCATGTCTGTGAACAAAGGATTGATGGCATTTTTCATGCGTTCCATACGAGAGTAGAGATTCTAAAAACAAGTGGCCGTGAGTTCATTTGGTCGCAGGTTCGATTGGTTCACTTGGCAATGATATCCACAGCAACAGACCACGGCCAAAATGCGTACCTTGACGCCATCCTCACTCCGTGGTGGAAAAAATTCAATCGAAACAAAAGGTTTGGAGCCTTCTTGTCGGTCCTTCAAAAGGTCGATAATCTTGGGATCAGCAGGAATATCACTCATGGTCTCCTTGCACATTATTTTCAATAAAGAGATATGTTTTGAGAAGGTATTTCCCAGCGTCTGTCGTTTCTCGACGGTCGCAAAAACTATGATGAATGAAAATCCAGAGGTCAAATGACATCCGATGGATGTTTCGACGTACTTTTGTACCAGGTACCGGCATCTGCATCCGACCCTGGGGACACACGTGACGTGAGTCTACAGGCCAAACCTTGGTTATGTCGTATACGCGTCTGTATGTTTCAAACTCGCACGTTCTTCCCAGCTTCAAACGTCTGCCCATCATCGGGGTAGGGGTGCGTTTCCGGGTGCCTGGTTGTCGTGAATTGGGTCGAACAGGTCGTGACCGAGTCGTCTGTGGATCGATTCGGGTCAGTCGTACCCATATTCAGTACAACAATTGATATAGTGAGTCATCATGTCGGATGACTATATTGTGAACTAACGGAAGAACATCCCCTATTGAACAATCGTGGAAACAACGGGATTCCTTATTTGAATGGCTATATTATGACGGAAGAAGCGAAGAGACAATCTTCATTGTGGAAGATTGTATTGTACCTCCAACGCAACAGTTGGAACGGTCGCTAATCTAGAAAACGTCGCTAAGGCGATGAGAGTAGAAGTCATAACATCTTAGGATTAGGATTGAGAAAGACTACTGCCTGAGATAGAACTAGCTCCTTTGGTAGAAAGGAGCAGTTGACGATCGAAACAACAGCAACAGCTTTGAACGCA